>LUCM01000151.1:291826-304287 GCA_008360955.1 Fasciolopsis buskii
CTGGTCCTGTAAACAACGATCTTTCGAAGTGCCGATCTCCAATTTCAACAAGATCCGTCTGTCTTTCCGTACCCTCTAGAATCAATATCTATAGAAATACTGCTGTTCTTTATATAGCACACATCTTGACAAACCGTGATTGATTTGCTCAGCAGCCTACCTTAAGTGCTCAAATCATTCGTCGATGAGTTTTTCTGTAATATCATAATGTGGTGCGAGAAAGCATTTTCTAATTTTTTACTGCAATGAGACATTTCTGTGCGCAAAATTCTATACAGTGCTATGTCGGCGGGTTCTCATAAGTTATCGCACCAACTATAATTTTTGTGCTGACCGTTTACAAAACCTCCTTTTATGAACCTTTGCTCGGTGGTACATTTACGAGCTCACGTTCTCACCGCTCACAGGCAAATCCCTAAGCTAATAGTGGATGCTAACATATGTGCAAGGAACTCTGGTTATAATCGGCCGAGTACATCATAGGTCATCGCGGCTCCGATTTTTAAGCTGCTTCGATAAAAAAAATTTGCTAATCCCAATCGCCTTGGGCTTACTCGAACCTTTATTAACTCCTTACTTTTGTTTGTTTCCAGCTTGCCGATTTTGTAAAATTATTTGCGGAAAACAGCCTGCCAATTTTACGATAAAAAGAATGACCGCGTCTGAATTATTCCTAGTGCAGTTTTATTTTGCAATTCATCGCTAGAACTGATTTTTTTGCAGACCAAGAATTTTCATGCATGCCCAAACTCAATTTAGACAACGTAAGCTCTGGATTAGGACTGAAATGAATGTGAATTATATTGCATTGCCTCGGTGCTGCCCACAAGTCGTGAGTCGACTCGCTATGAGGTCAGTTACTTGATGGAAAACATTAAATTCTACCGCTAATGACATGTTTATGCCATGGAATTTTGTAAATGCATTTCAAACGAACTTGACCTTGGTGAAAGAGAACAGTGTGTGATGGTTCTGGAACGCAAAATGGTCGACCTAGTTCTCAGGCTAACTGTTGCTTGTTCTATGCGTGTGCTATAACAACCTTTGTAGCTGGTTCATGTATGATACCAGATGCGAAGAGAAGTGTATTTCTGCACTCAAATTCCCCTTCAAATATTTTATTTAGTCAAGTCAAAAAAGAAAAAGTTTGAAACAAATTGCGTTTTACATAGGAAATACGATTTGCAGTTGGCTTAGCTTGCAATCTGATCACCTTAAAAAGTCCACTTTGAACTACAACTCCGGGTTGGAAATAGTTCAGTGCCTGAGGGATTTCCGAGATCTGAATACTATCGGTAGTTTTTCAACCCAGATGATGTGTGGATGTCACTTGCTTGGTTTTCAACTTCAGTAGAATAGATATGAATGAAATTTGCAAAGTGGTACTCCTTGGAGCATCGGTGACCTGTGGCCAAGGATTTCGAGGGCATTCTCTCGATAGGTCGCGCTGTCTCCGAAGTAAATGCTCTCAGACAGTTCCCAGACTGATTTTGAACATCGGACGTGTTTTAATTTGTCTGTTTACTAAAAGGCAAGTTTCGTTCTGACGTTTGAAAGTTTGCTGATCGATTGGAATGGGCAATCCGTCAGGTTAGCAGAACCATCAGAAGTGACCAGGAAGGACCGCAAATATCACTGCATTTTTCTGACCACAACTTTCAGTTCTATATGCAGCGTGGCGAGTGAGTAGCAGAGGAAATAGGTTTAAACTTCCCACGAAACTATCAAAATGATGCCTGATAGACAAAAAATAAAATAAAACCCTCTGGTCTCCTTCTTTGTTAGACTGAAGCTATATTTCGCAAGGATGCGCAGCCGAAACTTATAGGAAAATCCTTGCATATAGAGAAATTTAACTGGCATATTCATCCTACCGTGAACTAAGCTGTGACATTTAAGTATCCCGCTTCGTAACTCTGCTCGTACATACGTAGTTGTTCATTTATTGATGTATGTTCTCTATGAATAATTCGCATTGCGTATTTTCTGACCAACAATCCTTTCTGTCACATCTACTGGCACTTTTGATTTGATTAGAATTTTAAACCCTAACCTCAGTTGTTTACCTTATAAATTTACGATTTTTCATGGCTTCCTTTGCTGGTTTTTTCATCGAACCATTTCCTTTTAGTCTTGGATAAAACCGATGTTTATTTACGAAAAATAGTCCAAACCGGATCGAGAACATGAAGTTTACGTGTTATCTGGACAGACGACCGCTAACTTCAAGCTCAGCGCTGGTGGCATTTCACAAACTGTTCTTAGTACAATTCTGAATTCTTGTCATCTTCGGATAAGTGGAGGGAGTACTATTTTTAAAAGAATTATTTAATGATTTTCTTGTACTTTGAAGAAGTCTGATTCCCAGTCACCTACAACCTATTTTAAGCGATTGTGAAACTACTGATTAGTCCAAATACTCCCTCGGAAATACACATGCGAAATGTGCCTTAATTTTAATATTGTCGACAATATTCACGTGGTTTGTTTCTTGTAGCAGGGAGTTCACTGTCAGCAAAATTGCGAGTTTCCTTGCAAAATGTCTTTGTTGTAAATCCAGTAATTTTCCATTTTTGTGTGGCAGCAAACCCTTGCAAAGTGTAAGAGCTACATATTTAATTAGTTTGTAGCCGTCACAATTTCAGACCATTTTTCGGGACGACTTATTTTGTTGTTTTCTGTTTTATAAAGTTGCCCCTTGGACGAGAATCATCGTGTGCACTACGTAAAGCCAAACCGCACTGTGGATATTTTTATGATGCCAGTATCACAAACAAATGGTGGACCTGGAAATCAGAGTGTTCATGACAAGTGCTTTCAAGTTGTCGAGTTTTGTGCTATTTGTCTCTCTCAAACGTGGGGCGGAACTTGTGTCACATTACTTACATTTGGAGTAAGCCCTCATTTTATCTTCTCACACTCAGAACGGCAACGAAATCACGTGACGCGCTCAACCTGTTTGAACCGGGAAGATACAAGCGATTTGGATTTGTGGCTTTACGGAAAGGGGAAATGGTGGTTCGCATGTTATCAGCATTGTGAAATGATGACAGCAGCTTGTGCGTTTACAGGGGTAGTCTCAAAAATAAGGGATAATCTACGCTTGTTTCAATGTTCTCCATTCGGTTTGCTTCGACAAATGGAGCAATTTTGCATGGTTTCAGTTAAAAAGAAAGCCATACCAAGCTTTTGTTCGTTCATCATCCGTCTCGTTCAACTAAAAGTCGTAAAAGAAAGGAGCAAGAAACGTGTTTAATTTATTATTGACCATTAGCTCACCGGGGTTGTCCCGTGCCTAATTTTCACGATTTACTCCCAAGGAGATACCGGTTGCATTTCTCAAAGTGTTGATGGATAAACAATTCTTTCCACAGTTGAATGAGGTTTTGACAAACGAGGCTATTGCTTAATGATGGGTGCTTTACTTCCAATAGGTTGCATGAATATCTGGCACAGAATTGAGGCGAGTAGAAAGAGAATGCCATTTTGAGATGGAAATTGATCAAACCACACTTAGTGCATCTGAACTGTTGAAACTACGGTGAAACTATGATTAACTTCGTAGCAGTTTAACCTGAAGTTCTCGAGCCCCAATCATAGGTCAACTTTCTCAATTGGCAGCCCTCTGTTGGTCAGGATACCATTCTTCAAAACGATGCAGACTAATGTCTTGATAATAAGAGAAATAAATGACAGTGATGAAAATATGAAAATATCAAAGCTCTTAATAACCTAGAGCAAACTACCACCTCCAATATCTAAGGGAAAAACTAAAGTTCAGATATGGTTCCCATACTTACCAAGGAACGGAAATGCCGTGATAACCGTGTTGCGATACCTAAAGTCCACCAACCGGGTAAATTCATCTGCCCAATTTCTAGCCACACCTACTACGGGAATTCACGGCCGGTGCAAAGCACTCTTGCGCCATGTTGCAAGTTTACCAGAGAAGCACGAAGGAGGAGGGGGACATCTTTGGCACCTTTGATTGCGAACGTTTTTTGGAAAGGGTGACTCAAATTGATGGCATTGCAATGATCCTGAGTGAAGTTGATCGGTAAATGACAACTGAAATTGTCTTCAGTTGGTTTTGCACTTGCAGTTATTGTAAATATTGACACCTATTATTTCTGTTGGACTGGTGGTAGGTACCGTCTCAGTTTATCCGAATTCAAATTCACAATAAATTTGTGCAGATTAGACTAATGATGTTGACATGGGACGTTCCGCATACCTACCTGCAATCACAAGTGTCCTCATTTAGTCTAACCCAGTTAACAAAGGACATTTATCAACACTACACTGTTCAATTAGAAAAGGTCAAGTGACTTGTCAATTTTTCAAACCTGTTCTCCTCAGCCCTGAACGAGAGCGACATTTGGTCATAGGATTCACAGAAAATTCATTTGCAATATAAAAAGAAAAAACTCACCTAGTGATTGACTGACAGAGAGGGATAACTCCCGATGGAGATCACGCGTTTAGTGAAGGAATTCACGATTTTTAAACAAAGCCACTGTTGGCCACACCCAGGAAGGCGACTGAATTTTCTTCTAGTGCCTGTGGCATTCTTTGCAGGTAGGAGAGTTTGAGGAAAACAAAATTTGCGTAGAAGACTGATAGCATTTATTGACAGTTGTCCTAAGATATCAGATTATCAGTTACGAGGATTCAAAGACGGACGGAGCATTACGCAATCAAGACTGGAAAGCGCGCGAAGAAATTTCATGTGAAAAGTAACCAGATGAGAAACAAACGTTTGGAGGATTTAACTTGAACAAGCATAAAAAAGGTTCAAGCAATTGATCTTCATGGCAAACAACTCTGAAGGCGGAAAAATATTTGGAGGATCAATAATTGTCAATCACTACTCGCCTTTCACAATTCAGTCAAAGGATTGGATGAAAGTTAGTCATATTTTGTCGACTGGTGTATGGCTCTTCGGCCGTATTTGCTGAGACTGGACAATTATGAGTTTTTCAGTAAACAATACCTTATTTTTACATGACATGTTATTGACTACAATGATTAGAACTAAACATGTCGGAATAATATTTTTTTATTCCGAGCGCTAAGCGACGATTTACTCGATGGTCAATAGATAGTCTTCGAACGCGGAAGCGATTGCATTGTTTATTGAAGAACAGCCATTATAAGCGGAATCGTGTAGTTCGTATCGACCAGTGTGCGAATGGATTATTTTGGGGAAAATGTTATCCGCAGTTCCAGCTGTGGGACCTCGTACAGCAAAAGTTGACCGGAGCTAAAAAGAACTCTTTGTATTCAAAAAAGAATTTAGCAATAGACTTCACGGTAGACTCATTAAAAAAGGGTTATATTCTACCATGTAATTCCGCCTTACTTTAGATAAAATACAGCCATCCAGTTTTTCAGTTCGTAAGTCATATATGGCAACAGACTTTACTGGTTCATTTCTGTGCAATGTTAATTCTTGATAACTTGCATCTAAACCAATGATGCTGATCTCATGGAAGCTGAGCAATGACTACTTAATGGCAACTTTATGAATCTGAGAATTAGCTGACCGAAAGCAATAGGCCAACTGATCGACCCGGTTTTGTCTGCCGATTTGCTAAGACTTTGTCGAGAAAAAACGATATTATAACGCATATTTATGTCAGCCTTGCATGTCATATAGTTTGATATCAGACATTTTCCATCACCCGGGGAAAGTGGATACATTTGGAAGTTAGGGAGCGCAATGTTCGCAAATATATGTCTGCAGTTTGCTTAGTCGTCCTTGTTGTGTGACGATTTACCTATATCAATCGCGAACGCATATAATCGAGTAGGTTTTTGAAAATAAAGCGCTAATATACCTAAATTGCTGGAATTGATTCATTTTCCCTTCACCAATGCGATGCTTGTGGTAAGAATAGATAAGACCAATTGAAAAATTTAAATTATACGCCTCCAGTTTCGCACGATTTTAGGAACATTCCTGTAAATTAATATATCGCTCCACCGGAATGTTGGATTCAATTAGGGAATCATTCATGGCATGTTCTTTGACTTGACAATAAGATACTCATTTTGCATTTTCATTCAGGCAGCAGAACTAAACTTCGGGGGGGGGCTGGGGCTGGATGGGTTTCAGTTTTGGCGAAACGATTTCTTCGGCAGGAGCAAAGCAGAAGACATTGAGACCTAACAGCTGGTACTACCGCATGGATTTAGAAGACCAAGTCATAACAGTAGCAAACTATTTTCCCACCAGGTGGAGAGCAAATAAAACTCATGGGTTGGTACGTTTTGCTTTCCGCTGCAGTAAAAACATTGAAAGGTCCAGAGGAGTGACTTCAAGAGACTGTGATCTCCCGACGGACCAAGCCCCCACATTGTAGAAGTTTCACAATGGAGGATAATGCTACCGAAAATTGCATTTTTGTCTTTTGTTTCTTGCATTGTTTCGAAAACAGTCGGGGCGTTGCATGCAAGATATAACCAGTGGAATCATTCAATCCAACCAAATTGGAGAAGAGAACATCAAATTTGTGTACAACTTATTAGTTTTACTGATCTGTTGATGTAACTGTATGTTATCTATTGAGGCGCAGAGTCCGTGGCATGCGAATGAGTTTCTGGATAGGATTTGAAATATTAAAGGTAAGAGTTTAACAGTTTCTTTGCATCAGTGATTCAGCAGTAGGAATAAAACCAAAATCACTTACGGAAAATTTTACTTGAATTCCGAATAGATTGCGACACTGTAGTGTTTCTAGGCACTTTCGTCGGCAAAATTAAAAGGCACATCCACATTTGCAGTTGCGTTTGCACTTAACAATCACTTTTGTAGACTACAACAACTGACCAGTAAACGGGTGAATGAAGAGAACAGTGTCTGGGTGTGAGGAAGTTGCCATTATGATTAGATTTGTGATTATCATCCTGACGACCTGGAGCTAATTAAACTATAGTGTGTACTTGTTTTCAGTGCAGTTTATTTCGTCCTATTCGGTCGACCGCGTACACCTGGACAAAGACGAACATAATAGTGATTGATCGCCAAACGCATGAATATCCAAACGCAATTTGACGGCATAATAGTCTTGAAATAAACCGTTTATCTGATTCAGCAATCATCAAATTGTTCGAATATGCCTCTTTTCAGTGGAGCACCTGGACACTGTATGAATATATTTTTAATGAACGTATTCGAACTGGATGTCAGTGCATGGCAGTCAGTTGTCTGCGCTTCTCAAAGGGTTATTCACTTAAGCAATTGTTTCTTATGAGGGCACAGGTTTTAGTCTTCCAATATGACGATTGAAGAAATTCTGTCCATACAGTTCGATACTATGGGAAATTGCTCGAGAGAGCGAATCTTCAAAAGTGCTTCCAAGTGTGCATTTATATTGTTTTCTAATCTGACTTCGTCATTCTTCCCACCAGTACTTTTGTTCAGGCTTTTCTAATGTCTATGGATCGCAGTGAAAAGCCCTGAGCCGGAAAGGTCTCTACAATATGGCAGATTAGCGCAGCAAATTCTCGTTCATCAGAAGAAAAACGTTCTTTTCAGTTTCGCAACCAGATCGTTAGAAAAAGTCGTCCTTATTCATCGAAAATGGTTCTTCGACGGACACTTGTAAACGCTGATTTTGCTGAGACATAGACCGGGTCTGTGTAGGCATGAATCTTCAAAGACGACAAAATCTTTCTTCTGATATCCGATTCTTACACTGTCCTTGCGAATATCTCTGTGCTGATCAAAGTACTCCAAGTGACTTTGCACCGCAAAGTCATCTAGATTACACATTGTTAAAGACCCTTACTGTTCGATCGCAAGCTGACGGTACGGAAGAACGGAGTTGCCTGGACACTAACAACTCGTCGTTCGCATAATAAAAGCAACGGCGTACCTAGGACACAACCTTTTCCGATGTGAAGTTTATTATACTGAGAGCATGGAAATTCCACTAACTCTCGCCAGAGTGTTATTTTCCTTTAAAATTTAGTTACTTTGTCGGCGTAGAAGCACGTAAGATCCAGGTATGACAGGTATGGTGACGCATAAAAAGAAGAGAATTGCCTTCTTGTGCTAACATATATGCCAGGAAAGCTCTTGGAAAGTGTTTGCATCTTACTGCTAGCAGACCACATTGGCAGAGCTGTGAAAATTAAATCTGCTAATATTTTAGTAGTATTAAACACACATGAGTGTCTTCACAATAGTTAGATTGATGGTCTGATGCTGTTTAATGGAACACCAAACACCTTCCACTTATAACACCGTTATTATCCAGATTTAATGTCTTTCAGAATGAAGTCGGCACGATCGGCACATTTACTGAAACCTGGATCTGAAATGCCAACTAATTTATTTCTATAACTTTACTTAACTGATACTTGATTGGCTGTCTACATTCCAAGTCGTTTAAACTACCTTCAAAGTGACCCATTTAACAAGCTTTACATACTCTCGGGACGAACTGAGGCAATCATCTGATGGCTTGAACTGGTTTTCCTAACATTAACATCATTTCGTCTATTGCCTTCGGTTAGAATTCTGGTCCCCCTTGTTTGATCACCTTGCGCGATAAACTAGATTGACTTTAATTTTATCGGTTATATGTCGATCTTAGATCAGTTTATCTGTGGTGTCGTGCGTATGGTTGACTCCAATGACTTTGAGCTATGGCAGCCCACGAAGAGTGAAACGTCAAAATCTTCCCAGGTTTTGATTATTAGTTTATAAAGGCATAAAAGTGAATATTTGGGAGTTCTTGTCATATTACGAATATCAGCAAAGGTTATAAAACTAAGGAATTTAATGCCGCATTTTGGCAGTTAGATTTTGGAAAAAGAGGATATTGAATGCGCAGAAACTGGGAAAACTACTCATGCTGACAAAATTAAATGGGCACTTCGAAATGGTAAGTTAGCATTCAATCATCTGTAACAGATTAAAGTCAAATGCTCAACTAAGGACCTATTCAACAAACTACACGCGGCTGCCCAGTAAGTTGACCTTATTTTTCACACTGACGATTTGAATGCATTTTGGCATGGCTGAAATTTTCGATGAACAAAATGGTCCCGTGTAAATGAGTCAATATTAGCAGTAAATTAGGTTTAGAGAACCGGAACAATTCCTAAATGGATATGTATGACTTCCTGATCATTTCCCACCTTGACGATTTCATGTTTGTCCAGTAAAGCCAAAGAAATTCGACGGCTCAGGGAAGTGGTACTCATAGATGTCCAAGTGTCAAACGCCAAAGTTCGTTTTGGTCAAAAAGGTATTAGAAACGAGCCCTATATGCTGATTCAACAATCGGAGCTCGGCATTGTCATACGCATTTAAGGAAAGATTGTAAAAATTCGCCATGGACTGAAAGATGCACCACTCGTCATCAGATCGTGAAAACTGGTCGATTAATAAAAACTGGACTACTGTTCTCTAGAACAAATTTCACTGATTAGTTGAAATTCACTTCGCCTGATGTAACTCATAGGACAAACTTCTATATTTTATTATTTTAATTAGCACAGGTGCAACTGAAAACAGATTCGGAGAGCACAGTGGGCCTTTTAAGTCGGGCTAATTTAAGTAACAACGCGAGCAGTGCACTCGTATAACGAAAACCAAAGTACACTGAGTTTGTTCTACGCTTTTTCCTGAAATGGTTTTGAGGAGTGACAGTTTTTACATTCATCACCCCATGGTTCCGTGTGCCTCTGAAGCAGAGTAACAACTAAGCGATTAGTATTGTCTGAAAGAATTGAATTTGACACATATTTCAGTTTGTTTTCAAAACCAGATAACTTGAATACAGGAAAACCGCTTTTCTCGTGAACCACGTGGATACCACAAAATGTACCCGCATGTCCGTCTATCAGAACAACTTGTCGGTCGCGACTAACAAGCATATGATTTTGACAGATTTCATCTTTGAAACAGTTAAACATTGTCCTAAGAAGACCTGGTCCTGAATGTGAAACGGTCATTTTGGACGAAACGAGATAAACGTTTCCGTACTAATGACAGTTTTACCGAACCGTTGCATGAATCGTTGGATGTCTGTTGTATTTATCCGTGAATTTTGTACATGATTTGTGATGCAACTTTCTAACCATTTGCGTTGTAACACACGCAAACAAGAGCAAATATCCCCGAACAATGGAAATCTTATTTTGCTTGTCACATTCGTCTGGCAACCACCGATTTAACAAATCGAAACTCATCAAAAGGAACGGGCTAAACTAACACCTCATGTGAAACTGAAACTAAATTAGGTAGCACCAAAACTCTAGAAATTTTGCACGTTCGATTTTGCAATTCGAATTAATGAGATATCTTAGGTAGATGACGTTAACTTTATAGTCACATTAAGATATTCGCTGTTTATTAAACCGAATTTCTCATATTTAGTCTTTTTGTCTTTTAATTGTCGAAGCTCCTGAAACTGGTTGTGACTCGGTCGTTTAACATCTTTCAAATTAATTTTATAGTGCACACACTAAACAGAACTACTTTCAGTGTTTTTTCACCTTTAGTTACTTTAAAAATCGGCACTCCGTTCAAAAGCGCCAAAACGTTTTATGAAATTTCGCGAAAGCTCATTTCCAATTCAGTTTTTACCGAGTAAGCGACCGGGAATGTGTTAGGAGTTCGTGCAAAGGTGTACGAAAAGCTATTCAAATAATAGGGTCTTCATCAGCAGCAACTTGTGTTCGTCGGATTTTTGAGTTCTAGTCTAGAACTTTCATCGTTTACGAGATCCACTACTTCCCGTGAATACAATAGACTGGAAGTTTTATTTCTTCAAAGGTAGCAGATTCGAGAAAAACGTAAAGACGAAATTTGTTGGTTTTGTTTGATATACTTCCTTTCTTTCTGCAGTTGTTGTTTGCCTCAAGGATACTTGGTTCAAGTTTAATAAATTTACTATTAAACTAAAATACTTTCGTCATCCTGTGCCATCCAAAATTGGTGAAATATTGCAGTTCATTTGGCAGCCTAAATTTTTACACTCCTTTGCCAGGCCAAGTTAGCGCAACGGAAAATGTGTGCGCGGCTTTCCCCGTGGTATGTTTAGCCTACTATGCAAAGTATTTAGTTATTCACGACGGTTCTAATCATCCTGACGCTGTTGTACCCTAGAAACATTAGAATCACTGCCTGCCTATAAATGTGTTTATAATCAATCCAGAATTAGTTTTGGATGTCCGTAAACCTGTTTTAAGGACATCCATCCACGAAACAGTGCTGAGCTTCCGCACTTGTTACAACAGATTCTTCGCGTGTTTCGTAACCAGAAACACAAATAGGTAATGTAGTTTGCAGAACATACATAAAACACGGCAAGTGAATGGCCGAACGGATCGCCGCCAATTTTAGCGCCATGGTCGCACCAGGAAATCGCTATGATTAAACTTCTCATTTTCCCCCGCCGAACGTATAAACTCACCGCGGGGATGAAAAATTCACGAAAAAGTACTGTAAACAGGTGAAAGCAATTTTCATGGATGACAGATCAACAATGGGTATTTACATCCCTATGTTGCTTACCAACATCAGTCACCGGAGACGTTGGAAATCCAATACGCTGATTATTAAGGTACTAAGCAACGTCTGATGTAAAAAGACATGCTCCTGGCGACTTCGTGATAGGCACTCTGGATCAATGGACATACTACCACAGCGAAGGCCCTTTTAATCACAGTTTGTCCTGTCATATGGTTTCAAATTTTGGGGCTATTCCAGCCTTATCAGCGATCAAGAAGGGAGAAGTGAACTGTTGCCCTTCTGTTGTATTAGGGACTGTTGAAAGTTGAATGACGTCGATGAATCTACAACTTATCACTACACGTTCAGTTCTCCTATCTTTAGGCTGGCTATCTTTCCTTACAATGTTTGGTTTTCACTGGACAACCATATTGATTCAACATTCGGTATTAGTTGGGCTTTTTCAACGGTGGTGAGGGAAAAGGTTTTGAAATTCTTTAAAACCACGATGTTCAACCCATAATCATTTGGCTTTCATCTGGTTATAGGCTTAAATATATGACGGATTACAAAGCAAAGAAAATGGAATCGTTTTGCACATTCAGTTTCACCCAAGTTGCACGGCAGGGTGCATATCGTTTACTCTTTTTATAAGTGATACGTACTTCCTTGCCGTTGGTTGATGACAGTTTGGTCTGCAACATCTGGATGCCCCAGCTACCTTTTAAGTCCGTCCGGTTCTCCGATGGCTATTTAATACCCGATGGTCTATTCATCAAAGCAGGTGATTGCGTAGATTTAATCTTTCCTCCTCCAAAAGGCTCCGAGTGAGCAATTGTTGCTGGATCTAGAAAATAGCAGAATGACAAGATAACCACCTACTGTGCATTTCGGGGTCACAATGGACCTTGGGTTTGCTGGTTTGATCAGGTTGTTTCTGTCTCTGTTTTACAACTTATAACGATTTCTGCACCATTTAATATTGCGCAGT
>LUCM01000151.1:304449-363553 GCA_008360955.1 Fasciolopsis buskii
ACTCAATCATCAAATATCATAGAACTCATGCTTCCGCTTTTTCCACGAAACAAAAGTGCCTTGTGCATGTAACTTAGTCCACCATTGACCATTTGTTCCGTACTTGAAAAACTCTGAATGAATTGAATCCGTGCCTAAACCTTTTATTGCATCGTGAACTCCTAATACAATTTATCTATGCTTTTCATTTTTACAACTGTTTGTCAGCATCAGTGTTTGGCTGCGCGCATGTCGCTGGATATTTACGGGAGTAGCGAACTAGCTGACATACAGGGCTTTTGTTGATTCCTGTTGTCTTATTCTCCAGTGGTCTTGGCAAAGACATTCTCAGGAAACATTAAATAGTTTTCTGCAAAACGATACACGTTTAGATTTCCAGCCTGGTAAACGCAGATTCACATCAGAGAAAACTGAGGCACTGTTAGTTCCTAATAAATCCCTTGATCGCGCACACTCTGTGTGAATTCCGTGGACACGAGAATCAGAGACAATCTTTTAGCGTACAATCCAACCAGCCGCGATGTGTACTAACCGGCATTTTGCTAATCCACATAGTTTGAATTTTTCCGACCTGCTGATGCGTTAGTGATAACATGGGCATGGAAAAGCTACACTTTTTATTTGTAAACACACGAGTTTTCCACACTTCGCCAATGAATGGTTGTTCACTACTCTGTTTCATTCCAAATTCAACAAAACAGAAAAATCACAAGGAAAGCTGATTGGAATTCTAACGTTGTTTGAGTGACCATGTTAAATCTATCGTTGATTTTGCATTACAGTACCTCAATTTGTTAAGCATTTTAGAGAGGGAGCGAGAGCAAACAGAATTATGAATGGCGTTGCCAGGACCGAGTAATCCAAGCTGTCAGGTTCAGCCAAAAGTTAGTTTAATAAGTTCCGAAAGTTGAATGCTTGGCATTAGATTTATTAGTGCAGTATATATTACTACGAATCACGTTGGTTCTGAACCAAACCTTGAACCAATGACTTAAACGTCAAATTATTTATAAATTATTGAACAGGCGTTCAGCATTTTTGCTCATGAACTTAATGATGCACACGATAGTCATCAACACCTCTTGATAGGCTGTTAGGTTTTCTTTCAATTTAATCAAGGGAAACCAGAGGGTAGGTTGTTTTTATGAGGACAGGCGTGAGATTGACGTAATGGATTTGATACAAATTCCCATTTGCTTAAAATGTTTATTGAATATGACTTTCAATAAGAACTAGTTCTCTTGATTCGCATGCAAACTACTCCACGGTAGTGATAGAAGGCATATATCTTACTACATACCTACAACACTCTGAGGCGAATAGCTGCATATTTCGTTTCCTTATTTCAGTCAGGCGTTCACTGGAACAGCAGATCCCAAGTAAAATCACCGCAGAATCCACAAAAGTACATTTCGATTTTCCAAGTCAGTACCTATCCAGGGGACGAAACACGAAAGCAACGCAATCTTGTTTTGCTAAAATAAATGGCATCCTCGAAATCATTTAAAATTATGAAAATTTTGCACTTTTTTCATTGATATGCGTGTATCCTCCTTTTTAGCAGTTGGAGTCGGTAATGCATTAGTGTTTTGGTCCTACTGAAGTGCTCGCTGTCGCGAGAACAACTTAGTGCTGAACTTGTGACTAGGCTAACAAAATCTCTGATCGACAGACACTGTTACTGCAGTGTGCAGTGCCCTAGCGAGGTCTAGTGTATGTGGCTATCGGCATCAGACGAATGTCTTTAATCCAGAATTTTGCCCTGAAGACAGTTGAAAAGCACAAGTGTTAGAAAAATGAGCTTTGACATTCCGGGCACAAACTCCAGATGCCATCGGGATGCTTGACCTGTAAATTTTCCTTTGCTGTAGACCAGCAAAAAGTTAATGCAGAGGTTAGAATAAGGGCAGAGCTGTACACCGAGACTTTCCATACTGAATGGGAATTCCACCCGAAACCTTATCAGCGGGTACGGTAAGCCGAATGATTCGAGAAATACCCCGTTATGACAGTAGTAAAGAACTAATTTGGTCCAAACCCCATACTAAAAGTATACGGATTTCGGGGTTCGAAGTACCGTTGCAACCGAGGAATACTCAGAAAACCCTGGTATGTGATATTAGCCGTTCGAATTTTGCTAAACCCCAATGTTTCGTGCAGTTATCCATATGACGATCGGACAGTTATGTGAACGGCTTAAAATATCGCATCCTTTGTTTCCATTATTGTGATTTCCGTTCAGTTCCTTCATAACGCAAAACTGTTATGATTATTAAAGTTGAGGATGTAGTCACTAATCAGTTGCCGAAATGATGAATTGCATGGCGGCGGGCTGACTCCAGTTTTTACGTTGCAGAATCCCACGTGATCAGTATCGAGCAAGAAAAACAATGCGAAAACATTTTTGTCCATGCGTACCTTCATGCAACGGGTTGAAGTGCCAGTTATGTGAATGATGACTGCAGATCTCAAACTAATGGAAATAATTGTTTTCTGATTGAAGCAACTAAAACGTTGTGGGAGCAGTTCGACCAAACAAATGGGATTTTATCAAATTTCCCAAGTTTCTGGGAGATAATTACGAAGTAATCAACACTTTGATTTACCACATGTAGCGGTTACCACTTAAAAAGTGATTGTTTAGTGATTTCCCTAGAGGGACAAAATTAGTGCAAACGAACAAATTATGCGACCTGATAAAAACAAATTTACCGATTCAAGTTCAGAAACAATCATTTCATACGTCAGTACTGCTCTACAGAAATGTCTGCCTAAAAACAGGATTTGCCATTAGGAATTCCCTTAAGTATAATCGGATTACATGAGAGGAAATAGTCATAAAGTTTGTTGCATCGCTATGTAGAGATTTGTGATTTATACATGAAGTAATTTATTTTTACGAATATTGTGACTTGAAGCCAAAATGTTTTTTTCCAGTTTTCCAGGTTGGAACTATTTTGGCATAATTTTGTCTGGAATGATAAACAAGCTGTGGTAAACAGCTGGTCTTCTTCTTTTACCTGTGTCTCATCACTCAACGCTAAGATCATATGGGGGCCGCTGACGAGTAGACAATCAACACTTTCATGTTGCAGAATGTCACTTGCACCCTTCGATCAAAAGAAAACAAGTTATTTTCAGGAATCCTCGTGAAACTTCGGTCCTATATTTCCCTCCCGAACCTTATAATTTGGTGCAGTTGACATGGACGTCTCGTCTCTGCGAAGCGTAAACAACTAATTGCATGTTGCGCAGCTAGACGAAATGAACCAGCTAATCTCTCTTTGCCCACCTCTTGTTTGTCACTGTGTTTGAAGGCCGTCTTGAATGTCTCTGTGTGGAACTATAAAATACATAATTTTTCAGCCAAATTTTTCATCTCTGGAGAGTGGCGTACACTACACTGAACGTCACAATATGCTACTTGGTACTTGCACACGTGTTGGAAAAGATAAATGTCTTTTTCGCTCCGGGCCGAATTAGGTAATATGAATATAATTAATTCGAAAATTAATTAACGGTTTAGACGTTAGTCAGTTTATTTCGTACATTACAGCTGATTAAAAATGAATCAAATGAACCACAGATTGAAGGATCGCTGATGCGAATTTTTGATCGATCTTTTTATGAGTCCGAGTTAAACTTAATGGAATAATTAAATCATCAAAGTAACTTATTACTTTTTGGTTTGTTAAAGGAACGAAAGATTTCGCACATGATATCAGAAATCCGCATGGATCTTCGACACCGTCTTAGTGTTGTTTGACGCAAATGGTCTCCAATCAGCCAGGCCTGTGATTCTTAAAACCATAATGCTGTCTTCATGACTTGTACCGCAGTAGAATTTGAAATGGGTGAGTATACCCGGAAGTCTGAGATCAGGTGTGTCTCCGCTGAGTTCAAAATCTGTAGCACATGATAGACACGTTCATCCTGCGACTATCCTTACCACGTTGATCTCTTCGTAACCAAAGTCCATTGATGAAAATTTTTCAGTTACTAGATTAGTCATCTTTTTCACCACCAAAACAAAGTCATGATACCTGAAGATTTGCCCCCAGAATTTTTCGACCATTCCACTCGTCTTCTTTTCCCGCTCTGTTTTTTATCGATTGGAAGTTTCGACATCCCACCAAAGTTCCTTCTAGAAGAACCATTCAATCCCTGGTTGAGATTGCAATTGATAGAACTCAAACTATTGTTGTTGAATCGGATGGGTTAGCTTGGAACTTGTTTAACAAGTAATTATTGTTTATGCTGTGTCGCAGTAGATTTCATTGGGGTACAAATGAAAATACGTTGTTTTGGATCGTGTTACAGGTCATTGACCTACTAGCTTATGGTTGGTAAAAGTTATCATCTTCGAATGAATTGAAAATGTTTGCCAAAACGTCTGTCATTTTCCTCACAACGTTCGTTGCTTTATTTGGAAATAGTCTCCCAAAATGGAAACGAGAACCTAATCGAAGTTGGTCAAATGAAAAGCCTCGGATCCGGAAGGCTGGTTGAATGTTTCCCAGCAGTGATTGACCTAGTCATTTAAGATAAATCAAATTCACGTAAAATATTGTCTGTTTTTAGTGGAAAGCTCTTGTGACTTAAAAGCTATTCATCATGATGTATCACTAATCAATTTGACAATTGGACCCAATAAAGCATGAGTTACACAGCTGAATTAGTTCGAAAGCAGTAGACAAAATTGCTCGTCCAATCTGTTACCGCAGAGGACCGAACGCTGTGGAATAGCACATGTTTTAGAACATACGGATAGACCGTCTGTGGCTCACTCAAATCTAGAATTACGCGACGCTGTGTAGATGCGACATTAGTAAGTGGGTAGCTTTCACTAACCCGGCGTTATCAGCCCGTCGTATTTACAGTTCCGTTGTCCAGGTTCAACAATTATTCATACCTTTTATTTAAAAATGTCCAACAAATAGAAAACTCTCTCCATTTTGAAGTGCTAACTCTTTTAAATACTGTGTTTATTTTGATAGAATTGAATAGCATTCCAGGAAGTTTTTATCCAGAATATATTTTGTGGATTGTAGTGACGGAATTTCTATTAGTGACTGTAGATTCAACAAATTTTTGGTGTAAGGGAAGCTTCCGTTAGATCAGTTATCCATTCGGCAGAAACCTGCAACTTGATCAGTCACGAAACGTGCTTTCTTTGTTTTTATATATTTAGGTTGATGTTCACAGATTGTTATTTGTCTGTTTCGATTTTCTGGTTTGCTTCATCACCTATGTTGCTTTTGATTTATGGCTGGTCTTGCTAGGACACTACAAATCGCCACAGAATTCTCCTGTCTCAGATTGTCCTGGCGACATAAATCGCCGTTTTTACTCGCAGGTGGTTCTTTTTGTTCATCCGATGAAACCCACGACTCGAAGTTTGCTAGCGGATGAGAAAAATGTCAAAGAATGTCGCTGCCTTCAGTACAGTCTTAAATTCCAGCAGAATTTTCCAGGCATTCTATGGGTTTTAACCAAGGAGGAATGACAGTGGTAACTTTCACTAGAGATGAAATTGAAAAGAGTAGACTAATCAACTGTTTTTGTTAAATGAATGGAAAATTTGCTCATCACACTGATCGAGTCACTAATTTGCTGCTATCGTTGCAAGTACATACATGTTTGATAATCGTTACTGATTTTGTGAGATGAATTGAAAACCTTGGAGTGATCCGTTCTAATTAACACCGCGAAATTCGATGTTTTTTGAGGTGCAATTCAGAGGGGAATGTTTCTGACTATCGACGGGTAAAACACGTCTTCTTTGAGTAAGACCTAGCCACAAACCTCCAGTTGCTTTCATCAACCAGAAGAAATGATCCGGACAACGGTGCAGGTAGCTCTCTGAATAATGAAATTATTTGTACTAGTGACATTTATTCTAATGACTGCAAGCCGGAGGCAGAACAATTGACATAAACTGCGTTTCACTCCATTTCAGAAAGTCTGCCCAAATATTCATTTACACTATTAAAACTGATCGGTACTAGGTGGCCATATGCTCTGTAGCGCATGGCACCAGCGTCAACTGGTTATCTTTCTGAGCCTTACCTTTGGGAATATTGGTACATGCGTATTTACTTACTTCTCAGTTCCGGCCTTTGCAGAGACTCAATGTTCAAATGGAAACTTCAATCATACTTCCTTGTCGACAGGCGTGCCAGCTTGGGCTAATGAGTATTTGGACTAACTGGCCGCCATCGGTAATCAAGCGGTAAACACCAAAGCATTTCAGCAAGTCATATTCTCCAATGAGTGCATGTAAACGGGCCAAGGATGGCCTCTTAAAAATGGCACAATTCTTGTCATGGGTTAAACAAGTCTGACGTTAAGAAGAATTTCATTTCCGCGTTCGAATCAAACACAAGGTGTATACCACAATGAGACATGGGAACTTTAATACTCAGTGGCCAATGAAAGACCTACCTTTTGCTTCCTCTGTTAATGAAACAACAACAATGGAAAGTGGGCCGACAGGGGGCTGCCAATTAGGGAAGGTGACCGGCCGTGGGAGGATTCGAACCTGCGACCTTCACGTCCAAACGCCACGACCTCATCCACTTGGCCACCGCCGGCCGAAGTAAAAGTTCATCAGTTGGTATTCATAGCAAACGGTTTCGCAGGTGATCGACATAAGTACCGAATGGCCACAGTTTCCACCGTTGTTGCTCATAGCCGATGCCCATGAAAGCATGAAAGTGTGAAACCATTTAACTCATGCATAGCAAGCATGACTATTACCTCGCCATTACAAGCCCGGTAGTGCCAAGACTCACCGGTATGTATTTAGACATGCCTGGCTTAATCTCCGAGACAAACATATAACTACTGGCAGGATGAACCAGATTGTTCACCATATCCACGACCAATTCAACCAAGGTCGTCAGGGCATCAAAGCGAGGATTTATGCATCGTAGCCTACCGCAGCACCACATCGGCCGCTGCGAAGCGATAGCACCATAAATCACTGCCAACTCTTGGCCCAGTGTTTCTGGACTTATTCACGCCAGCGTTAATTGGACACGCACCATCGTAGCAACCTGTTACCGGTCGCCCGGCTTAGAGGACGGGTCAGTCGGATTATTCGTTTCAAGGAGGACAGGCTAAGCTCAAGAACAAATGACCAGCCCAGAAGGACCAGCTCTCCACTCGAGAGCCAGCAGTCATCCCGTGGCATGCGTAACAAACGACAACTCACACCCTCAGACGGCTTACTCACACTCGGCTGCAAGCCACAAATACGATACCACCGGCTTGCGAATAGTGTCTGTGCTCCGCACCCACCACTGCAAATACTGCGGAAGGTCAGAAACAACACGGCGACTACGTGAGCAACAAATAGGTCGACACCACGTATACAGGCCTCGCGCGTCTACACTTCAAATGGGCCAAACAACTGTGACCGCCATGGTCGTGTCACACCATATCGGTGGGCAAGTTGGAATTCAGGTAATTAATGCCCACCCAATGCTCACTGATGCGTGTAACTCAAAGGCGGAGGTTTTGTTGAGGCATTTCCATTTCAAGTTGAACTAAAATTCATCCAGTGAATTTTTGATCGTCAAATTTACTAAGATAATCCGAAGTGAACTCAGCGGAATTCCTATTTAGTTTAAGTGCTTCCTCCTTGTAATAGTTATTCATTTCTATTGCCTTTGGGTTTGTTAATTATTTACAATGAAAATTTATTGTCAGATTGTAATTACGCTGATTGTGTCATCCATCGAACCAAGGTAGTTGCACAGTTGCCCGCATTCTATAGAGCCATCGAAATGGCGGTCGAACTGAAGTAGGGAGAAACCAAAATGTCAAGTAGCTTATTCATTAGGCTTCAGAATTTTGCCGTACTACGAAAATGAAGTTGATATAATGCTTCCGAAACAATGCTTTTGTAATCGAGACTCACGGAAATTGCTTGTGAACCTTGCTTAACTCTGAATATTTTCTGGGTACTAAAAGTATATTAGTATTAGAGCGTCAGGACACCCTGAAAAATATTCACAAGCCACAGGTTTGGTATTATAAAAACGGTTACATCTGTGACATTTTGGCTGATCACTACCCTCTGGAAAGATGGGCAAACGATATCTAAAAGCTTCTAAATACCAAGCACTTTTTTAAATGGTCGATGGTTCGCCAATCTAAGAGTTCAGCAATTTGGTAACATCTCGCCTGATGAACACTTTCACTGAACATCGTCTAGAGAGGTAAGCACTTTTAGAAGGATTCTGTCGCTGTATAATCCGCAGGTAACAGAATATTGACAACCGTATCACCGAATAGCTCAAGAACCAGCTAGTCGGATATAAAGGTTACTCATTGCTGTGCACTAAAGAACAGTTGCATTGAACACTACCTCATTTAATTTGTCATCACTAGGCTATAGACTATTGGGATCTTAGCAGACTGTCAGTTGCAAGATATGTTAACACAAATAGAATGACCGGAAACTGCGGCACCCAGAACACAAGGTCAAGACGCTATTCAGTTACTGGCATCACCAGGTGTTTCTGAGGTGTCCCGAGGACCCAGATTTGTCGGGATGGCACAATCCAGTTTAGCCTGATGACATTCTGTCCTATGTACTGGAAAAATTATTATTATTATTTGCTGTAAAAGAGCAAACATCAACAAATGGATGCAACATTCAGCTGTCGATTGATCACTGAAGTAGCGCTTTACGAATCCCTTTTGTTCAATGTGGAAAATTTAAACACACGCAGAATCCTTCTCCTGAGGTTTCCAGTTTCACTGCAACATTTGCAGCCTCAGTTCACCTTTATGTACACAACAAATTCCAAATCAAAACTGAAGCAGAATAGACTAAACAGATGTATTCGCAATCCGAGATCACACCAATGTTGATTCGAACGACCTGATGTCAAAGCAAAACCACTTTCTAAAACAGTTCCTCTAAACTGAGGTTGATTGATACACGACCACGGATGTGAACACCAGATATAGATATTAGTGGAAAATGTCTACAAATGTTTTGTTTACACAGTGACAACAATTACAACACCATGGGTAAGCCACACATGATGATCCATGGTTGTATATAGCTGGAATACATTAATTTGATTGTGCATGTTTATTGATACATTTGGTCTAGTCTGTCGGTCACCTCAGTCGCAATCATTTTTGCAAGATTGATGGCAACCTGTCTGTATGCAGTGCTTCTCACAACAATTTCCAAGCGACTAAAATATTTCCTATCTTAAATGTCAATGTCAAAATCTCAAGTCAACGAGCTCCGTTGGTCGACTTTAGCAAAATCGCTGGGTTGAATTCAGATTTTGCGCGCACCGAATAAAATCTATCGAAGAAATACAAACCACCAATAAATTGAACCAAAGCGTCTGTACTTTCGGAGTTCCTTAGTTCGACTGAATCGTAACATTCAAATAAATGTTCTAACTTGTGTGCTTTATTTGGAACCGACTATATGGAGTTCAGGACCCAGACAACTCATTAGAATGCCCGAAAAATAAAATTGAAATTTATACACCGTTACTAAGGATGCAATTTTGTTTTCAACTTGCCCAACTTGGATTTGATAGGCTTGGAATAAAATCCGAAAACTACCCACCCTTCAGTTGAAAAAGAGAGGGTTAGCTTGGATGCAAGTTTTCCAAATGCTTCTCGTGGCCAGTAACTAGCATAGGAAAGCTGAGAGAGAGAAAGAGAGATTAAAAATGTCGAGTTCACTTAATTCGCACGTAGAACGCATGGCCAGTTTTGGTCTTACCATGGAGACATGCATGAATCGCCGTTTTTGTACGCTGTGTCAAACTGCATAAGGCGCTATGCATCACTGATAATTCAATGGTATTCCACAGTCAAAAGTCATTTTGCGTTCACCTTAAACCATGTGAGCAACATTAACGTATCCGATAAAACATGACCCAAAAGTCAGAAACAGCGAAGGGAAAAGTTCCGGTGAGCGGAAGTCTGGATGATTCACGAGGAAATCCTGCCCTAGCAGTCAAACTGTCAAACGTTCACTGTGGTGGATGTCACATGACTGCGCAGTTTGAGCGGGTGACCCTTGATCCTCAAGTGAAATGTCCGAACACCAGTCTGCTTGGCCTCGTAGCTCAGCTGGTACCCATGCGTAGTTTGTCTCCATGACTGGGTTCGAATCCCGCCGAGGTCGGAAATTTTCATATTTAGGTCAGCTCTACATTTGTGAAAATCTGTCAGTCAAACGTTTGTTTAGAAACCCTCCGTTTATCCAAACATGATTTAACAGAACCAACATTAATGTCTAGGTACGTTTCTTGAGATTTGAGAGGGAGATCTAGAAGTATTTTCGCCCCAATCCATGGATTGCACGAATGCTATTTCTACCTCTAGATTATTTCTTCCTTTGAGGTTTTTGAAACTGTCCTTGGAAACTTCATGGTAGATACCTTAAGAAAGAATACATCAGCATCATCTTTAGTTTCTGGTGTACAAGTGAAATAATACAAGCTCATCCATCATTCGTCTTCATTATTCTGAGAGCCTAACATGGCAAAGTGCTAAGAGGTCTCTAGTTCTGATTAATTAATTGTTCATCACTTGAATCGGTTCGCACGGTGATTATACGCTGATTTCAAAAGTCATCTACCCGAAAGCGCAACAGCTTAGTATTCAGACTTTATCAAAAATACCTTTAAACCAACCGAAGGCTTTGAAATGTAGTCCTAAATGTACGGAACTACAAAGGAACTTAATGAACATCATAGAAGTTCGACCTGCATTTACGTAAACAGCAAATTATGTGATGGGGAACCAAATACTTACTAGGCTGACAAACTGCGCTTATGAACAAAGTGAAGATTGAGAGACAGTACTGTGCTTTCCCTTTCCAAAATGAACTTTTGATTTATGTACCGAGATATTTAAAAGCAACTGATCACTCATAATATAATAAGATTTGATTAAAACAATGCGACGCAAAAACAGAACGAGGGATGGGAAATCTAATCTGGTTGGTTGAAAAAAGTAAACTTGATGCGTAAGTAAGCAAAAATGACAAGTAATAGATTCCATTAAAACGGACTGAACCAGATAGAGAAAAATGGAAATCGTGGTTTTATTAGTGCAACTGTTATTTATGCGTATCCAAGCACCGTTGAACAGGAATTATCAAGTAGAAGATTTATGACTAAGCTTTGGTGAAATGGGACCGATTTCTAGTTCCGAAATATATTTTAAATAAATTATTGCTGCATTCTTGAATTGCTTTGCTTCGTTTGATGCAGCATATGCTTGTTGTTTTAAGAACTTCATCGCCATTGTGGATAGAATTAGCCAACCTTTATGTCGATCTGGCTCAGCGATATCCTTATTCTATTCAACTATTTCGTCTAGTTTACGTATTTGACTTTGATTGGCAAATGCGCTTGATCACGCCTGTTGTGTACACTTTCTTTTAAATTCTGAAGAATTTCTGTGTCATACAAATAACCTGTCAATAAGGAAAGCAAACCTAACTACCTTGTATGATTCCATGCTTGTTCTCTGACGGATAAGGTTGCACTCTGATCTGTCTATTCCAAAAGACGCTCCGTCGTCACATGTGTCCATTGTCTTATTTTAGATAGCAAAATTTTAGAGCAATGTTAGTCCATAATATACGATATCCTAATTAAACACCTACTGATTACCATTGGCCGGCAACGGCAGGGACTTTGTGCGGAAAGTGTCGTTATTTACAAATTGTTTTGCGATGAGATTACAAATCAAACCGTCTGTAATAATATATGCTTTCGTTTAAAAGGAACACAATCCCAATCTGTTGCTACAATGTCCTTAGGAAAGCGCCAAATCCTTTCTTAATGGTTTCCAATTCCGGCCTTTCAGCACTAACCTGAGGGATCGGTCGTCAGTCCCTTAATTCATAAAAGAATTCCTAGTGTGTCATTTTATTACACGGCACCGTAAGAAGTACGGTTTGTTTCTTCAAACAAATGTGTCTATCTTGTACACTAAGATGCAATCTTCCGATTTGCTGAAAATATTACATTCCTTGTGATAAATTGGGTGTTTGCCTTGCGTTTATTACCCGTTGTTATTTCCATTCACCTGATATCCGACCAGTACCGTGGTGGCTGAAGCCACTGGCCTCTGATGGGTGAATTTTTTTCTGCCCCGTGAGTCAAAGAGGAGATGATTTAGGTTTGCACGCACAACAGTCGGCAAAAATTGGTAATCCTTTAGAATAACAAGCTATATACACCGATCACATTCACCTAATAGGCTTGTTTAGGAAGAAACTGATTCACCACCTTTCTCACCATCGGGAAACAGCACAAATAAATGATTGCAATTCAAACGAAGATGAAATTAATCGAGGTCCTTTCAGCACGACCGAAAGCCAGTTTGTGTAAAATGTTAAGGTCCCTGAACAACAGTATCCGGTGATTTTGCACTTTTCCCATCAGTAGCTTTATACTTTGAAATGAAATTCAACAAAGCAAACATAAGCAATGAAGTGTACAGATATGGAATTCAGCATTCGGTGTACTTGAAAAACATTTACTTCCCATTTTGGAGGTTTAAACGTCACCAATCATAGCCAAAAGACGTGGTCTAGTGTGCTGACCGAATGAACCCCCACAGAAGAAAGCTACGCAGGAGAAAACGACTGTTCCTAAAGTGTTTGTTTCAATAGCATTTAAATGGGCGATATTGAAAAAATACAGAAGATTCTTGATTGGAACATTCATGTCACTAATCTTTTAACTGTGGTCTCAGAGATACCACAGTCAAGGATTACCACGAATTTTTGTTGAGGGTGGCGGTTAAGCGGATTAAGTGTCTATAGCCAAGGCGGTCAGAGATTTGCATCACCGATCCCACGGTTGTTTTGGTAGTAAACGGCAGCCTTCTGTCGCTGGATCGTTACTGCACATGACCTAAAGATCCTTTACGTGGTTCTATGCCACTCCTAGTTTCAAGGTCACGTCTGCCGGACCCCACCCCTCCCTTCGATTGGCTCTAGTGAATTCTGAGCAAACCCTTCCACGCTTAAAGCATTTTATATAACAAAATCAGCGATTGTCAGGTGACTTCTTCAGAAAACTTGTCGAGGTGGTCAATTTCTAAAGCAGGTCGCGGACCTGAATATAGATGCACCTGCTTATCATTTTTGTTTATTTGACAATGGAAGTACAATGGGAAAAGATGTGCCAGTTGCTCATCGAAATATTCAAAGAAGAAAACATTGGATGTCACACTGGACGGTGAAGTGCAATGCTCGGCAAGCCTAGACCAAGTTTGGACTGTCCAAACCCACTCCACTTTAAAGTATGGCATAACACCATTACCCCAGAATAAAACCGACAAAGGTGCCCTGGCCAACAGCGATGCGTTAGGTGGAACCAAATCTGGAACCCATTCGCGAGTGCATACATATGGTTCTCACTTAGATTTCAGTTAGAAGAAATGATTTACATTTTCAGGTTTACACAACTTTCCTACTGCTCTAAGTGAGAGTAAACAGTGATCAAGTCCTGACGGTGATCTTTGTCTCCTTAGGCGCCTATATTTTGATTCAGATACTTTGTAGATTATGGAGGAGAATCATCATTACTGGTGGCTTTCGATTATTTGAGTTACTGGTTATACGGAAATCTTTAATGTCGGAGCCAATCAACTCGGAAAAAGCAGTAGTGAATACGGCATTGTCAAAAATCTCGAATAAAACAGAAAACGTTCCCAAGCCACTGACTCATTCGTCCACAATGAAAGATATTTTCTGTTTGTTAAAACCGATTATCGTTAACTCTAGTGGAAATAATTAAGTCAAGCAGACAACAAGTTCTCGGTTTTTTAACGAAACGAAATAGTTTGTGTTGGTTTTCCGTGACAAACACCCAATGATCGATTTGTTTGCTGACAAATTTAGACTAGCGTTGTTGGAAAACTTTTATCTAAATCATTTTTGCTGAACTCGTCGACTGACGTGCACAGTGCAATGACCTAGTTATTTTGCAGACCCTCGACCCTGATCCTGCGTGTGATGTCACAACATCCTCTACTTTCGCATATATTAATAAAATGCAAAAACGCATGAAACTCCGGACAATTCACGGTCACTCTAGGATGTTTTGATATTCCGATAAGGTTGTTCGCTCTATAGTTGTGGAGAGCGGGTGCAAACCAAATGGAAAAACAACAGGTAGCGAACGTCGCTACTAACAGCTCATTGATAATGCAGTCAGTATTTTGACAAATTAATTACAATAAGGTCATTAGTTGCTGAATGAGTGCAAATTTCCATTTCCTGACCACGAGAAACTGGGTCAGGATCCGCCTACTGCATGCAAACTGATCAATTTCCTAGTCTCTAAATAGCCACAATCATCTTTCGCAAGAGCATATTATATTTTAAATTTAAAATAAACAGATTGAGCACAGATAACCAATACTTTCATTGTTCTGTGATATCACCAGAAATAGTGTCTACATGAGGACGGAAGTCAATTGTTTATCGGTCACACAGAAGTGCTTGTTGTATCTCAGTTTATGGGTTGCAACGGTAGTTTGACTCAGTTAGTGGATCCTTTCTTCTGGCATTTGTCACAATAACAGTAAATAACGGTGAACAAAGTTACCCATAATGGCAACCCAAATGAGGAATTTTCGGAGAAAAGGATTGCGATTCAAGACCACATGAAGTTTTCAGAATCGTTTACAATAATTTCTTTACACAACTTAACACGAATTTGGTACATCTTCTCCACTAGTTTGACTCTAGTAATTTCTGCTTGCCTAGACAAAATGCTTGGGTTTTTCCTTCATGCAAGCGAATTTTACGCTAAAAGGTCCTATCAGCGTTATCGACGCCGAGCTAATTATTGGAGGAAAAATGAATTTGCTGTTTACTTTTTGTTAGAAAACCTCCATATTCTGTGCTCTCACAATGGCTCAAAAACAGGACGAATCACCGTGAATCCGGTACCAGTTGCATGGTCACGGACCGGTGGCATACAGTAATCCACTCCTACGCTAGATGCTTCCGTTGATACAAGTTTGGTGCTGCTCTGACGCCGATATACTAGTTTTATTAGTACTAGCAAGCATGAACACACTCTGTGCTGTCTTAGCTACTCAGACAACAACTATACCAACGTTTATGGGGATCAGATATGAAGCATGTACAGATAGAGTTATTAGTTTTGACGATATTTTCATTGTCTGGAGAAAGAAGCACTACCTACTCGTGACATGTTGAGAGTAACTTTTTCATCCGATAGTCTATATGCATAGCTTGAAATTCCTAATTAATTTCCTTTCTAAATCAAAGGTAAGCAAGATATTTTCATTATTACTTCAAAAATCTAGAGGTTCAATGTAATTTTCTGTTTCGCTTCGTTGTAAAGTAGGCGGCTGCATGAATTGCCCGTAGACTTCGATCATCCCAATAACAAGCTGATATAATCTAGAAAAACTAATCCCTTCCTAACCTTAAAAAGCTGGCCTGAGAGAAACAGATCATCAGGAATACCAACCAAATGGGTTATGTAAACCTACCGTTCGATGCAAAACAATAACAAATAGGTTGTCAATTATATCAATGAATTTGCCTGGTAATTGCTGCACTCTAACTTCCGGTGTTGCCAATATGTGCTTGTAGCTCGGCATTCAGCGTACCAGTGGAGTTCCAGTCAGCACAAGTAAATACTTCATGTATCTTGGAAAGTTAGTGTTATTGACCTAAATACGCATTTAGTGCACAATACGTGCGGGTATGCTTAAAATCCGAGTCACAAAATGATAGGCAGAATATCTGATAAGCCGGCTGACGGCAAAGAAGTCAAGCAACTCATTTGGTTGCGCAATCGCAAACCTGATATGTGATATACAAAAATATCACTTTAGACAGTTTTTCTGAAACTTTCTAGGTTTCTGGACATGCAAACCTTACACGATATTTGATGACCAGGAAAGATCATAGAGAAACCGAAATCTCCATGGGCAAGAGATCCGCAATACAAAACGGTTGGCAGACCAAAGTGAGATGAAGAACTTCAATGGAGGCAATTCGTAACAGATGATGTGTTCAGTCTTACTACGTGGCGTGCCTCAGTTGCACTTGTATACTTTACAGTCGTTAAACGAGACAATTCGTTTTCATGGGTAGGCAGTTACAGGATAGGTTCAAGTTTTACCGGGGAAACGAACGTGTTTCCGATTGGCGTACAGTAAATGGTGCACTCAAAAAAATCAAAATATTTGAGTATTAATAAATCATTCTGAAAAGGCAATATGTCTGCTGCATCGTCTACATATCTGATGAGCACTGCGCTTGTTAAACTGATATGCAGGAAAACAGGTCAATTATTAGATGTGTAAATAAGGAATCTCGGTCACGTAAACGCGTAATTTGCTGATGTTTAGCAGAGTGAACACTAAACCGAATAACAGTCAGTGGTCTATCGGTAGTACGATAGCGAATTATTTTGGCCCTAAAGGCAATTACAATCCAGGAAACAGAGTCTTCCTCAATTAACGAACGCAAAAAGTAACGAACGGAGCAGGTTAAAACAGGTGCAACCAATTGGAATTACACAGTGATTAGGCAAAAACAAAACAATGGAGGATACACGTTTTACTTTGATATACTAGCATGGTTTAGATCTTATTGTTCGTTTTAGTTCTGAAATCGTCTACCTGTGGAACAGATTCCAAATGCTCGCCGAAATGCAAATGAGATGATTATAGCAACGACAAAAGATGAAAGGAAGCATTATCGGTGTCGTTGTTCCAATTCTTTTTGTTGCCTCCTTTCGCTTTGTCAGTATCGCTGCTAATTAAAATGAGGAATTGAAACTGCGGAGCCAAGGATGGCAAAAGGAAAGTTTTGCATTGGTTCTCTTTGACTTTTTAGTGTGAACCCCAAACATTGTGTCTGCGGTACATCCTACCTAATGCAGTCCGACTAGTTCACATTCAAACTTCGTGTCGGATGTCCAATTCCGAAATCGCATTATCCAATTCAGGTATCTCGAAAAATGGAAATCAGCGTCAGGCCTTTATCTTCAAAGTCTTTTATACGCGGCAGAACACTGATATTCTTGTTCTTCTAAGCATGCATAGGACATCAACCTACCTCGTGGGTTCTTCTTCCCATCTGAACACTGTAGCAATTTTCTGGGCACATTGGCTATCGATATGCTTGAAGTGCACGTCCTTTGTTTGTAGAATTGAATAAAATAGCCCTCAAATAAATACTCAGACAAACGGCCCTTGTTAAGATGTATCAATGCAACTCGACATCACAGTAATACCCGTAGGAAATTAAAGTCGCTCTTATGGTGTTTACCAAAATTGTGAAGTTTATGACCAAAAGATATTAGGTGATCGAAGGAGTTGACAAGTCCCATTTCCTGCGGCCATTACGGCTAAACATTCTCATTTCTGGCCTACATCCCAGCTAACTATTACATCACTTACTAACTTTACCGAGCATGCCTTTTTGCTGAACACTGGCCTTTTGTTAAATAACTTCTGATCATCTATCGATTTTTAAACAGAAGCAAGTAGAAATTGGTCCGGATAAATTTCTCTGTAACAGCAAAATAGAGATGAATGAAAAATAAATAAAATTCTCCCTGTGACTAACCATGGATGCAATTTTGTTGATTCATATCATCTTGCGGTTGTTCTAACCAATAGGAATTACGTGCATCTCCATCCAATCACGTCACACCATTACTTATTGGTGACCGACTACTGATTTGTAAACGCCAGCGGACAGTCAGTTATTGTTTCCATTGAGTTTGTAAATGGAGAATGAATAGTGATACCTTCAGTCTACTAAGGAAATCTGAGGTCCCCGTGTGTGGCACTCTAAAAACGTTCGTTACCATGAAACTTATAATCTTGTACCTCAGTTTTTGTCATATTTTCACAACACATGCGCTTAATTGTGACCAACCGAGAAACCCCACCGGGACTTCCATACAGAAGTGGAAAGCCATACACGAATTGGTGCGTTTAGTTTGTTTCCAAATCCTGATTCCCTGCATTTGCGTGATTGGAATCACAACAAATTTGATGAACATAGCTGTCCTTGCCCGGCCACGAATGCGATCGTCAACAAGTATGTATTTATTGGCTTTAGCTGTCTGTGATCTGGTATACGGGTGCATTTTAGCACTAATGTCTTTGAGAACGGTTCGGATTCTGGAGTCCAGCTTCACATATATGGTCACCTTTCCTGTTCAAATGGCAATTGGAAATTTGTGCAGCAATATGGCAACTTGGTTGACTTGTGCGTTCACAGTTGAACGCTTTGTGGCAATCACCTTCCCTATTTTGGCTAGGAAAGTTTGTACTAGGAGACGTTGCAAATGGATTATCGGATCGCTTTTTGTATTCACGTTTCTTATCACATTGCCGGATTTTTTCACAAAAGAAATCCGACTGCAAATTCCACGTTTGTACACGCACCAAAATTGTAATCAAACAAGATTGTTATCAGAACCCAAGCCTCAGAAACCTTCAGCTTCTTTACCGTATAGACTTTCCGACAGCGCGTTCGGACGTCAGTTGCAGAATTTTGGTTGGCCAATAATCCTCATTGTCTTGGTATTTATCCTTCCCCTATTGCTGCTAACAATATTCAACGGACTCCTTATTCGGTCTGTCGTCAAGACGTATTCTTATCGCAGGTGCCCGGTCGCGATTTCAAGAGAAAACAAAAATGGCAGTTTTGAACGTACTCGATCTTCCCAAATGCTTGTTCTGTCTTTTGGACAATCCTCCTACAAAACCTCATGCAGAAAAATAACAAATGAAAACCTAGAAGCAGAACATGATCAAATGTCGCCTCACTCCCAAAACAATCACGAAAAAGTGGACCAAACAGTATCTTTCCAGTTTCCAAAATCGAGCGAACCCCAGTTGAACGAATTTGGCGAGACCAGGGTGGAAATCGAGGAAACGGAAGAAGAAGACGCCGGTCAGACAACAGTGTCTACCGGCCAAAGATCACGATTAGGTCGAGTAAACTTCCGAGCATTTGTTGGACCGGGCATGTCCGAACGTCATCGTATAACTGTGATGCTTATTGTGGTCGTATTGACATTCTGTATTTTCACCTTGCCCAGTGCCGCGATCCACCTAGTAGCGGAACTGCGCACTGCGGACAATGGGGTGGGTGATATCAAAACTCGTATTGCCGGCAATTTTGCCAATTTGGCTTTAGCTATCAATTCTTCGTTGAACTTTTTTCTTTATTCTTGGCTAAGCAAAGGGTTCAGACGAACATTTCGTTCTCTTTTCAACTGTCGGGCAAGTGACTTCTGATGATAATTTGTGTGCATCTCTATGTATGTATGCATGTTCAGTTGACATCCTTGGGTGCTTAGACAATTCCATCGATTCCAATTCGGATAGCATGACCTCATCATATTACCTCGTGTTTCTTTTGTTTCACATCGATTCAGATTGTTATTAGTGCACTAATTATTTGTGTACTCAGCCGTGATCATTAAACCTTTCGTGTACATTTTTCATTACAGCTTGTGGTGATGCTCGCAAACTGTTTGGATGTGTGTGAAAAATTCTCGATCAGTAAAAATTTGTGTTTCATGGACTTTTTTGCTCTCACGAGAGCCAATGTAATGCCAGTAGGGAACATGTAAGGAAGACATGCTCAAATTGATATTGAACGTTTCGAACAGTAACGGGTTTCGCAGCACGACTCTGAATTTGAAAGCAACCCATGTCGTCGAATTTATTAATTGAACTAAAACTGCACGGGTATTTTGGCAGTACTAAACACGGTTCAATTAGCGACAGTTATTTTAGTTTCTACCCACGTGGTTTATAGTGAATATACACCTGTGTAATTATATTCAAAACTGATGAATGCAGCTAATACCTCGTCGCCATCGCTGAGAATCATTATGCTGGTGGACAAAGACATAATTCAACAGAGAACAATCGAAAGCAGATTCAATGTGATGTTATTTTGTTGACAGGAGTAAACGATGACGCAGCATGCGAAACACAGCCGATAGCTTAAAACTCTAAACAGTTTCAGAGCGCTTGAATATTTGTGTTTGTCCTAGCTCAAGTTTTTGGTTTTCCGGGGTTCTGATTGCTAAACTGAGCGAACGTTTCATCACATTTATTGACACTGTCAGCCACCTCGACTGTTTATGAGGATTTTGAGATCTAAATCCCAAGCGGAGGCTTCAGGACCTGATGAAAATTCCTGAAAGTGAGTTTTGTTTGCCTCGGTGTTCTTCGACTAGCCACAAAATTTGTGAAAATTGGTGTGCGTGTTTGTCATATCACTGATTAGAATTGTATTAACTGTTTACTTGGCAAAATGGACTTCTCTTCAAACAACTCGACAAAGAGTGAACGTTATTTGTGTAGAAACATCGGACCAAACGATAAAACCAAATACTTGTAATTAGACCAACTGACCCTTATTTCCAGTGAGGGGCAGGTATTAGTCACACATGCATACATTAGAACTTTGGGTAGAGCGAACTTTTATATTTTTGGCATCATTTTTAAGAGGCCACCCCTTGTTGTAGTCACAAATCCTATTGTCATTGCCGTGTGAGGAACTTTGCGGAATGAAAGTCAGGTTTGCCAGTGTTTATCGGGGAGAGAGTGCTGAGTAATATATCCGGAGTTTCACTAACCCCATTTTCTTCGCTTGTGAAGAACCGATTAAAGTCAGTAGCCTCCGAGGCATATAAATTAAACAAGAAATCAACTCACTTAATCAAATTTGGTTAATTAGTAAAAAAACCATTCATAAAAATCCCAAGTTAAATGTTACCTTAGCTTGCATGACATTTAATGATGCTTTTCGTCTACTCAGATGAGTGTTTTTTTCAGTACCATTGCAGAATTCGACTTCTGGTGTAATGAGATTTGTCATGAGGCTAGGATGTTTTCCCCTAATCTGGCTTACAAGGGAACTCTAATTAACCTACTCCCACTCGTAATATTGATAAAGAGCACCCAATTTTCCGGAACGCGAACGTCTGCTCCAAGAATGATTGGATTTGTGGGGGTTGAGTGATATTCATGACGGAAACGCAGTTGCTCAGAATGTCCGATCAATCTCAATGCAGCTCTAGAAGTGGAAACATCCTTCGAGTAGTTACGTTTTATCCAATTTCCATATGTTTTGGCACTCGTAATCCGTGTACAATGGGACTGAAACACTACACCTCTGTGAACAGAGTGGGGGTTGCTGGCATTTAGCTTGGCGGAATTGCATTGTTTGTTTTTGACTAAGGAAAGGCAGAACCTAAAGTAGAGGGTGCATTGACGTTTCACTTTGTTGCAATTGACAAGCCAAAGTCGCTATTTTTATCCAAAGTTCCCTGAGCTCTGGTAAATCTGGTCGGCTAAAATCTGATGATTTTCACTTGGCAGTTCCCCTTTCTTTTACCATTGACGGGCTAGTTGCAAGAATTTATGTTCTAATTTGCAATCGCAGAAAATATGAGCGTGTTAAAAAATCCACTTCTATTTTTTTTCATTGAGATTAATTGTTCAAAATTGTTAGTTTCATAAACCAATGCGTTAAGGATTTTGCACAAGGTTCTCCTTTCCGTACAAATTTTTGTTACCTGAACTTCAGTTGCCTATAGGATGCTATGTGTTTCGTTATTCTGTATCCTTCGCCACGCCAGTATTTTGCCGGTCGCTGTATGGCTGTAGAAGAATATTTGATGTGTAAAAGCATTCATTTCACTCGAAAAAATGGGCGTACGTCGGCCTCATCCATGGTCGAAGCAAAGGCAAATTACCAGCGAATTTGAAACTCGTGTGGTCAATGCAATCGACGTGGCTTATAACGTTCACGAATTCACAAAACTGAAACAAATTCATCAAAAACGCCAGCACGAAAAAGTTTGTTGTGTGCATGTCAGGCTTGTCGTGCAAAACAATAATCACCATTTTGGAATAAACGTACAACAGTTCGTGACACGGTTAACATCTTGGATGCCAAATCACTCGAAATTGGAAGCCTTCCCATCAAGTTTGCAAATACTTTGTACAATTGTGCCCAAGTAATTGAATGGTATTAGCATTTACGTCTTACCGTAGTTACATAAATTTAAATTTCCTTGTGGCGAATAATAAACAGCTAATTCAACTATGAGATGATAGACAGTGCCGAACATTCGTTGCCGAAACTATACGCCGTTGTGCTTATTGGACTTGAAATTTATGGGTTTGATAATCCCATCATCGGTCAACTTCCCCAAGTAGAAGTCCTCTGCTGACCGGGATCCCTTTCGTGAAAATGATGCACAAGTTTTTTATACTCACAAAGGAAGTAAAAGATAAAACAAAGGGCATGCAGATGTTAGCGACCAAAGCAATAAGTAAGGGTTACAAGTTGAGTGAATCTATTAGTGTTAATATTATGTGCATGCGATTTTTGTCCGAAAGAGGTTGACATAAAAGGATATGTCGATCATACTGATCAGTAGCGCAATCGATCATTTCCAAGGCAAACATGTAAATCTTTGTCTGGTTTCCCTGATTTGTGTACTCGCAGCAGCGGTCAGTCATAAGCTCTTCTTTAGTAATAGGATTTGAAGCTTGCAGACCATGTATTCGTGTGTTATAGTGCGGGACAGTGATCTACACAAACGGATAAACGAGAATGTGAAATATGCCACTGCAGTTCCTTTTGGATAGTCGTATTCTAGTGTGCAACAATAAAATGATGAAAGTGCTTATAAAATTGACAGTTTCATTCAACACTTCTTATTCGCATGTTGGTAAGGAACGTTTGGATTTTAAAGTTAAAGTAACTATGAAATAGGATAATTAAAACAAGAAAATGTTTGTCCACATGATAGATACTTTTGATAGACAGGAGGAGGTAAATTTATGCAAGATAATTACAGTCCAAAAATGAGTGACTGGTTGCTTGAAAGCTTTTAGATTTTAGGAAGAAACTGTCCGTTGAATTCCGTTTTTTGGCTAGTTTGTTCTTCGTTAGTGGAGGACACTGTCTGCTTTTTACACATCGATTCTCTATGATGTTAGAATTTTGATTAAAAGCAGGTCAGTCAATGGATGATTGATCTTGGAGTTAGGAGACTTCATGGACAGATGAATTATGTTAACGGATCCAATACCCCGTTGGAATGCGAACAGTCCATCACGTTACCTTGAAGTAACAAGCAAACACCGGTGCTCGGGTATGATGAAACAGCAAAACAATGCGTGTTCATTCAGCGAAACAAATCAACCCATGCGCATATTTTCCTCACATTCTCCCATCGCAAACTGATTACAGTTTTTCGTAAAGCCCAGAGGGGAAATACGAATTTGTTTCAAATGGTTTTTATCAAAACGTTCTAATTATGAACACTACAATTCGCCTAGTTCTCTACCCCAGACTAGTTGATTTTCGGCTTATCTAGTTTGATGACGTGTCAGAATGTTTTTCTGAAATGATAGCTGCGTCAAATTTAATGGATCGATTATGCAAATTTACTCATTTTGTGCTACTCCGTTGCCTTTTCTCCATTTCAGGAGCTATCTTCCACGAACGTTTTCACTGCAGTGTTTGCTGGGGCAAAAGTGACTCGCTTACTGCAGTGTCACATTTTACTTTGCTCGTTAAAACTACTTGGTTTTCAGTCGGAACTGTGGAACCTATTAGAACATACCAATGGCAGGCACAGACTTTTCTGCGCTCCACTTACTCCCATGGATGCACAGATAATATTGCTGGAATTGCTTTGTCTAGTCTAGTTAGTTCTCCCTGACAGGATTATGGTTACATGAGTGAAACATTGATTGATTTAAGGGAAATCTAGGGATTGTGTGCTCGAATTGCGCTGAAAATGGAAGCAGACGGCACGGATACCGCTGAATGTTACGTAGGTACTATCAGACCGAAAAAAGGTATAATCTCATGGTGGTATTCGGAAAACGGTGAAAACGAAGTGACCCCCTGTCAGTAATTCGTACCCATCGCTATGTGTTTTCGCCACCTAGAGTTTACTTTGAACGGATATACTGAATTAGTAAACCAACTAAAATTTACCGGAGCTTAGGCGAGATGGGATAGGTTCTAAACATTCTTTTGCCAATATTCCGAAAGTTATAACGCTTTCAGGATATATCAGCGTATCAGTGAATAATACGAAGGTTTCTACGTGCTGTTCTTACTAAATCTGGTTCCCAAGGCTAACGCGCTCCAACAGTGTCATAATTCAACTTTGAATGAAAATTTCACAGTCCTTTTGGAGGGAATCATAAGATTTATGTAAAGCCATAGCCCCAAATGTCACTCGCCTTGGTTATTCGTTTGGATCTTTTCTGCACAAACACCACATTCCTCCTGGATACAAACAGTGGCAAAATGAAAAATAACAAAAATATTGTAATCATTTTGGGGTTTAATAGTAATCGTTCATCGTGAATCGGAGAATTGGCATTGACTTGAACTGGTGATTGCATCAGCGTCAAGGTCGTTCAATCAACCCATGTCAGTTGCTTCTGTGGGTTGCTTGAGAATGAAGAAGTGAGCTAGAACAAGACAAACCTTTTTTTATTTTTTAGGAAAGTTACAGAATAGATGTTCAGTCGGATTGTTTATGTGTTTAAATCTAATCAGCTTTTTAAACCAAACAAGTCTGTCAACTAAATGCGAATATGTGGAACATGATATCCACTTGCGCGCGTTCTACTCAAAGGTCGAGGCCACTAACCGGGATCCAACCGGCAGCTTTCTGGTTACTGGGTGGAGGCCGTAGGATTGAGCAACCGTGGACATGGCTCTCAAATACAGATAACCAAACAAAGCATCAAGTGAACCACTATTCCAATAACACAGACCACACGACCTGGTTTCGGTCATTGAGTTGACCACGTCGGTCAGTTTCGAATTGGATCGAACGACAGCTGAACAGGATCAGAAGGACGTTTCTGACTAATCTCGTTATTGTGGGGTGACACGAAAAGCCAACTATTATGTTCGGTGCGAAATCCACTTAGGTACAATGAGTTGACTTTTGGATGGATGCGGCGTAAATGGAATTCCCATTCTACGTATCATCTCGCTCCTCACGTCACCTTAAAACAACCAAAGACAAATGATAATAAGTAGACAAACTGTCATACAATCCTCTGGGATGCAGGAGGTCAGGCAGATTCAAAAGTGCCGAATGAATCGTTCTTTTCCACTGTTTTTTGATGCAAATGTTTTTCCATAGTCTTTCAGTTGAAAATTAGTGCTACCTGCAACATCGTCATGAAATTATACGGAAAATTCAACTTCAAATTCAAAATTTACCGATTACTTCCCCGCGACAACTTACAGTATCAGTGGTTTTGCGTAGCAACCAGAAATGTGGCAGACTTTGATTTCGTGGCTACACCCGTTACAAATAATAACACGGAAAACTAGAAAAATGTTAATTTCGGCAAGCCATACTTCCGAAAAGGTTTCTTATCTTTCTACAACCAACCGAATAGTTTAGGCTGGGACGAATAAAAAAAGAATTATTTTCAGTAGATCAAAAGTAAAATAAGCTGTTGTAACGAAGATGCAGCCCACGAATTCTGATGAGGTAGAAACTTTAAGACAAAATGCCCATTCTAAAAGAAGCCTCGTGCCCGTCTTCGCCAAACCTCACTAAGCGTTTATTTTTTCGTAATAGTTTTCCTTAAGGTTTAGTTAGTTTATGTCAAAAGGTGCATAAAATCAGATTGTGAGATCGGTTAAAATACCCCACAAGGAATCTCAGTTTTATCCATGGAACTGTAATGCGATGCTCTAACTCCAAATTGGACATTAAAGCAAAACGCCACAACTTCGATGTTCATGGTATAAAAATAATTATTCTGACAGGATGTCACTTTTGAGTGACCGGGAGAGCTTCGGGTTACAGTGGCACAGTCAAGAGTCACTAGCGTTTTTGCGAGCTTTGCATCCGATGGAACATGCTTTCCTGTGTTCAGTTATTTTGCTCTCTCACTGACATAGAGACGGAGAGTAAAATGGGCCATACACCAAATTTTCGACATACTGGCTAGGTAAGTAGCACTAATGTATACGGCTTGGTCTAGTAGAGCTTCCATATTTTTCAGGAATAAACTCAAACAGTTTGATGCTTGTCCAGATAGATACTGCGGCTAAATCTATTCACCTGGAGATACCATAATTCTTAGTGAGAAGCAGGTTTAAATGATTTCACTGGCTGGACTGCGAAATGCCCATTTCTCGCTTAAATCTCAAGTTATCCGATCAACAGTGCAATTAGGAAATACCAGACTGACGGTTCCATCTTAGTAAAACTCACCTGTGATGCATGTTCAGCTTCGCGCCCACGGTGTGATTCTGGGCTTTTCAACTATCCTTGCGATGCTCACGGTATTATCTGGTGTCAAATGGTGCGGTTAGTGCCAAGGATATTGCGAAGAATCGGAACAGAAAAATGAACGTAATTCTACTGCAAACGAGACAACCAGTACTGCCAAAAGAAAAAAATATGGACAACTTAGGATAGAAGTGAACAATGTTGCCTTAAAACAAATTTTTATTATGGTATTGTTTCACAACTTTCTTTGATTCCTTAAAACATCATGGGATCAGTATCGCAAACGTTTAACCCTTTTTGGAAACTATTAGGGTTAGAAGTGGGGATGTGAAATCCTTTGTAATTTTTTCTTTATAACCAAACCGTGAAAATATGCCTCCTGTGTTAGCTTCACTACTTATGTTAAATCAATTCGCAAAGTGCTTGGTTTCTTGGTAACTGGCATCAAATTCTTGTAGTTGCGGTCTTACATGGAAAAACCTTTGGTTTTATGGCAAAAATAACCTGATTACGTTTGTATTTCCAGACGGCGGTTTTATGTCGAGGTCAGTTTTCCGTTCGTTGATCATTTACCCTGAAGAAAAATTAGTTTAAAAATCGAGCAATCTGCTTGCTGTCAACACTAAGCTCTTAGTCGGGTTAAATGTGTCACCGGAATTTTCCAAGTATCCAGCTATGGTCATGTACGGCTTCTTTCCGTCTCTAACTAATTCGAAGTATTGATCATCCCGTGTGATTGCTTCACTTGGGGACCCAGAAAATCAAGTGTAAGCCAAACTGTAAGTGAAGGGTCAGCACAATGGAAAAGTTGTTGCGCTTTCTTTTGATTCGAATTGGAAGATCCGAGAATCGTCTCGACCCAGGATAAAATAGCAGTTTGTGCGTGAAAATGCAAGCCCGTAAATCCGGAACAAGTCACGGGTGAATTAAAATATTTCGTTAGCAGGTGTAGGAAACAGTTCAGTTTGGTGAAACATGAAGGAAATGGGACAATTACGCTGGTTTGCAGCCTCTAACAATCCTTTTCCGAAATCACTTGACGCGCATGCTTCTATTGATACTTGTATTTTCATCGCTGATATTTAGGAGAGCATCTAAACAGCTTGTTTTTCACCCACTTCTGATCAGTAGCATACTACTTATTCAGTTACAAAAATCACAAAAGTAGTTTTCAGACGGCAATTACCTGTGAAGTTTCGAGGCCACACGTTTCCATTTGTACTCACTTAATTGGGCTTTTAATAAGTTTACTGGTGTTTATTAGTTCGAATACCAGTCATTAAGACGTATTAGAAATGAAGCACCCTAATCGTGGTATTTCTGAAAGTGCCGTGATCCCGAGTAAGACTATTTCCGTTAGGAAATTCACACAAAAAGCACTTGGGCTGTGTATTCGCAGTAGTGAATATTGTAAAAGTAGTAGACGAGCGATAACCTTTAATTAGGAGACCACTACTGGAAGGCGACAAAATCGTCCACCAGTAGGTTGCTAAAATCAGTGGTTTCAAACGAACATGGGACAAATGATTCTGTTGAAATGTTTGAACACGTTGGTTCATAAATAAACATGGATGCTAACGACATTGATGGCAAATTGTTTATTTGCTCAAAACTCCAGTGACCTCTTTTCGACTCTGTGGCAAGCAAATAAACCTGGACCAAAAATTGTTTTCTTTAATGAAACAGGTCGACGCAATAATAACTAAGCTCCGGCTGCAAAATTCATGATTGTTTAGGGTTCATCATCCTTGTTCCATGTCAGTAAGTCTTTGAATGATGGGCGGTTATCATATTTTAAATGGGCACAAACTATTTCCAACTTGCCTAATATTGCTTCTTTAACTGCTAGATTACCATAACTACCTACTCAGTGGCCAATAAGTCGAAAATCTTTTCATACCTTGGTCGCACCACAGTAGAGGTTGTTATCTAAAACTGTTTAGTAACAACGAAGCGCCGAATTTCATATCACATTTAGGCGTCATTCCTCATGAATAACTGCGGACATGTCATGAGCTGCGGCAAATCATCCTACAGTTTACCGACTTTTGCCCGGTTTGAGATAAATGTAGCCTTATTCCATATTAAAAATCACGTCAAGAGGATGAGATAGTGCAGCGTCTTGGAGCATGATAATACGGTCAATATTGTTTTCAAAATCCTTTCTGCATTCTTGGTGAACATTGGACAAACATCCCTTGGTAGTTAGCGAGTGAGATTGGAGGCAAACAGAGAAGACCGGTTTTTAATCGTTAATCTACGAGTAACATAGAGTGACGGGGTCCCATTGTTTTGTACGGACTATGAAATACACTTAGTGATGGGCATTAATTGGTATAATTTATCCAAAAACAGAATTTTTTGCGCAGGACTTATGAGTAGAACTAGGATACCATTTGAATCCAGTTATGGCAGGGACTTGCTTTTGTCTTTCTGGCAACACCTTTTAACCTTACTAAATGGATACGCACCGTATTATTGAGCCTTAGAATGGAACAAGAAAAATGAGGTGAAGTTCAGGTTTCCGCATTAAAGCCTAAAGAATCAAAGAAATTGGTGGTTTGTCAATGCGGAATTCTTTGTTAAAATAGCCATTGAGTAATATCAACGTCTGTTTCCGCAATGCCATGAAAATATTGCAGGCTATCAATTTCGGGCTGTCGAACAGGGTCAACTGAGAAATCTGCGTTATATTAGCTTTACTATTCTTAATTTCTAAAGAAGAAACGAACATTTGAAAAATTATGGCCTAGAAAGAAAACAAATCTGTTTACGACGAATGGTGTTTTTCTGCACGATCCATATACAGTTAACCATTGAGAGTCAAACCAGCCGACATATCGGCCATGACGAAGGACCCACAACTGTGTTCCGGATTTGCGTTCCAGTTTGGTTTGGACGAGTATATCCTTCCGATATCTATATTTCAGGATTATAATTTCCGATATTTCCGTATTTTTTATTCCTTGACCCATCGCTGGTTATACAGTTTTGTTAACCTGGAAAACACATTAAGATGAAAAACGAATGAAATCCGTCCTTTTTAACAGGCGCATTGCAATGAAGAACTTAACAATCATTTGTTGTGAAAGTGCAGCCCACTGTTGTGCTGCTTGTTTGTTGTCTATAACTATCGGTCTGAGGCAAAAATGGTCAAATTTTATTGCATAACAAGTGAGTGAATATCATATACTGCCGAAACTAGGAGGCAATTTCGAAATGGAGCTTGCAACTTTGTCCACTAAAAGGTCTACGAAATGATCAAGGCCTTATCAGTTGCATGTTTTCTTTAGCGATTCGCAAGGGGAAAGAGGCAACATGCAAATGGACTTGTCAACTGGCGGCAAGAATCTTAAATGTGCACAACGAATTCGGCCACCACCCGTAAACTGCATAGCTCAAAAAAATTCATCACTGTCGTTTATGGTTGACAATCTTTGGGAAAGCCTTTCCACGAATTAATGTGCGTATTTTAACTCTGCGGGGTTGATATTGTACTACTGTTTTCCAATCTGCTTAAGTCTGTCATGTCTATTTGAATGGTAAGCTGTAATTTGTACAGTCATTGCTTTGTAACGGTGATTCCCAATAGTAAATGGGTACAGTGTGGTTTGGGGCCAGAAGAACGCAGATAACGCATGTCTTTGCCCAGCTTTAAGTGCAACATAGGTTTGATTTGGCATCTGCCACCACTGTTCATTTCACAGGCCTGTTTGTGAATCTCAAGCTGGTAGGGTAGGTTGCAGCCGGTGAATTCCAAAGAGCATAAGAGCAATCTAGGAAGCTTTTCTAAGCACCAATTACGCGATGAACTCACATGATGAATTATTCCCTTACCAGACCGAACTTTTAGAAATAATGGGAAGCGTTAATCTCTCGTGTGACTATCCTCGAGTACCGAATCAAAGAAGTTCTGAGTGTAAAATGATTCTTTTATTTGTAGAATTGTATTGGAAGCTGGTAGAGTTTTACGCCTCACGAACATGATGCTTTTAACCGGCGGAAAAGTGTAACAAACGATTTGCAATGATGAAACGTGAAATAAATACAAAGCTCCTGTTTTTATATTACGGTGCAATGTGAGAATAAAAATTTATTCCTTTTGGTGTGCTAACTTTCACTGAAAGTTAGAAAAATACAGTAACTTCAATTGCTATTTTTGTTCCGCGTAAAGCACCTATTATTTGCAATGGACGGCTACAGTGTTGGATTTTGTTGGGTCGCAACTTGGATCAGCCTATTGGAAGCAATTCATGACTGAATGGCGCGACTAAGGTTTTAGTTGGAAAGTTTGCAGTTGTCATCGTGGAAGTTCGTAGATTCGCTTCACTAGCATTGCGAGTGAGATCGAAGTCTTGATCAATCTAGAGATGCTGCCTTCTTCAGTTTCACGGCGTTTGATTCTGGGGGAAAAATACAAAAGTGCAAACTAGAATACCGCTAAAATTGGAGTGATGTGAGTTACGTTTCAAACGCGGCAAATGTAGAACTGATTACTCTTTTGGAAACAAAAGCTTCGTAATGTGTGATGAAATGGACCAGACGAGACAGCTAATTAAGTACAGTCACTCCATTATGATTGTTCGAAAACATATGCCTGAAAATGACTCTCCCATTCTTATCTTCTCAGAAACATTCTGACAATTTAACAATTAAATTTAAAAGTGCACACCGAAAGGCAACATTGTCTATGGAAGTACCAACCAGGCGATACTTCGGCTACTGCGGATAACTTCTAAAGACAACAGTATTCACTAGATTGCAAAACGCCTTTCATCCAGGTTGGTCATGGAATCCTCAATGTTATCTTATTTCCGCATTTTCAGGTGTCGTGTAGAAGTATATATGCATCGCATTACGTGTTACATTTCGAATAACTAATATTGTTTCTGATTGGTTCTTCAGAATGATGGCCATTCAAATGTCGTTGTACTTTTCAAATTAATGTTGTTTTCATATATAATAGTTGATTAAATTCTGACGCCAGGTTACTCAATTCAGATAATAAAGCGCACCTTAAATTCCATGGACAACGTTCAGAAATCGAAATATTTCCTTTAAACACCTACATGACTGCTGTAGTTCCAACTGCTTTTGCGATTCCGCTGCTTAATACCCCGGACTCATTTTTACATAAAATGTGCTCAAACAGATCCAACCAGTTCGTGAAAATGTTGCTAGGAACTACCACGCCAACCGTGGAGGGGGAAGAGTAACAAGGTTGTGTGATTTTAACAAATGCTGTTCAAATTTCATTTTGATGGGTAATTTGAGAAGACAATAACACAGACTTTGCCGTATTTTCCTTTTTATTTTTTTACTGAAAAGTGATTTAGAAATATTGTTGATTTCAAAATATTTTTGTCGAGTGATTAAACGTTTAGGTTTACAAAAGATGATTGTCTTTCTGTTCAAATGGTCATCGTTTCTGACAATGAAATTTACTGATTTATTGGTGCGTCACACTGAGCATGAATTTGTAAAGCGCGTTTGCCAATGAACGGCGCATTAATTCGGTGTTTGGATTAAGCTTTATCTGGGAAGACTAATTAAAGGCTTTTCACGAATGAAGTGTTCAACTGGTAATCGTATGCAATAGCTCGGACAAAATGCCACCGCTTTGATTTTTCCAAAACTCACGAGGTTTCATGCATGATAAATTTTCTTTAAAATAACAAGCCGCTTGTTATCAGAAAACCAAATGTCAAAATTTATGGTCTTTTTTTCAGTATTCTTGATAACCATCATTTAGTAGCTTTTAAGAGCAAATTGAGCAGTATTTGCGTTGCTTTGAAAATCGCCTATTACCGCATGTGATTTAATACAGCTGTAATAAATCGTTCAAAAGAATGCAGATCCTTCAGGGCACATGTTTATACAGGTATCGAATTTAAACTTCATATTCGGATAAGGGCTGAAGGGGCAGGTTGCCGTGGCACACTTTATAAAACGGCATCAAATGAATTCAGGGAACTTTCATTTATCCGCGTACTGCACACATGTTCGCAAAAATTAAAAGTTACCATTATAAGATTTTTATTTCCATGCTACTTTAGTTCTTGGTTAACAATGGCTTGGTAAAAAATGACTATGAGGAAATGTCACAGAGAATGTGACGAAATCAATAAAAAGATCCGTAAGGTTAACGAAACGGTGTAGATTTTAGTTAGAACGATTGTACCTTTTGACAATGAAAGCAGTTTCCGCCAGTATCAATTATTGCTTTGCATGATTAGTATGACCCTTAGATTCAACTCGTTTGCCTCAGGCGCCTAAGGTTTCCGTATTGTTCGCAGTATTCTCCCTGATAACTGAAATGTTTGTTTTTGAGATATTACTCTTCATTCCCGTGGAATTGGCTATAAGAAAGATGGATTATCCGGTGTATTGTATTGTCCATCTTTGTTTGGCCGTTTTAGTGCACTAGAAGCACATGAGCAAAGTGGATATATTCAGTGATGTTCAGAATGCGACGGATCAGTGCATGCAATGAGTGACAGCATTTGACTACCAACGAAGTCAAGAAGAATTTGACGTCTTTTAAGGAGTTGAGCGCTTAGGCTACGTGATCGGTTCATCGAAGACGGTTGTCACGATTGTAAAGCCATTAGTCTTCCGTGATCAAAGTAAAATTCGTCTAGCAACTTATCAGGAAGAACTGACATCTCACTAAAATTTCATGTGAATCGTTGGGAGCGTGAATGGATGATAGATCGACTTAAGAATCTTATGTTGACTCATGGGAGGGTTTTCGTCGGCCAAGCAAGGCTAACCGTCAGAAATGTGCCACAAGGCCCGAAAGTATTGGTTTTTCTTCCCAGTGGTATGTTTTGCATATGGACGGATGAACAAAACTTCCCCGAAAGCACACGATCAGTTTCGCGGTTATTGCCGCCCTTCAGGTGTGCGCAGCCGGTACTCTCCTGTCCAAACACCCTTATACTAGTGCGCTCTTTTCTTAGTTTTCCCACTAGAATCTCATTTGAATCGTTAGGATCCTCAATGGATGATAGTATAGGGATGGTTGGACAAGACAATACCGAGTACGCATGCCTGAAGATCGGCAATAACCGTGAAACCAGTCATGTGCTTCCGGGGAAATCCCATTCATCCATTCCTACGCAAAACATGATACTGAAAATAATTGTCACCATTTTACTACAAAACCACCTTTTTACAACGATGTAGCCATCACTGCAAGTAGTTTTATTTTTACTACGATTCATATGCATACAGTGAGAAGATCGTGCTTGATCTTCCACGCGTGAATTAAGTATTTGTCAATAAGAGGTGTGACTGGGGACTGACCCTTTAGGTAGCACTTCAGATTGTTGGTTTCAAACGATTTTTCATTGCCTACAATATACAAAGTCATCTCTTCAATAAGACGGAATTTGAACGCAACTTGTCTTTTTACAACAACTTATGCCAACGTCGTGTCTTCCAACAACATTTCATCAAACAAGAAATCAGTTTCATCTGAAATTCTATGACCAATAGGTACAACAGTTTGCAAATGTCCCGCCAAAGTTTGAGCCGTTTATCTTTGAGAAGGCTCAACTTCTCTAAACACTAACGGATACAAACGCATGTACATCTCCACTTTGTGTAAGTTTATATGGTTTAAGCACGTATACCATAACTATATTAATTTTGTATTGTATTGCACTTCACTTTAGTTAAGCACGTATACAACATTCCGTGTTTTACGATATGGTTAGCATGGATACGACTGCCAGGACCAGATATACTCGGAGGCCTTCTGCCCACTTCGTATTTTTGCCTGTTATCATTTGTGAGTACCGCTCTCTTTAATGGAATTCATTCTCGGGTATCTGCTCGTCCTCGCAGGTGTGCAACTGCATTCGCGTCTAAAACATGAACGTAGAATTGTTTGACGAATTCGTCAGGATTTTAGGGGATACATTATCAGAAGACTTTTCTTGGTCGGTCAGAGGGTTGAACATTCATATCTGTTTTCTGGCGAGATGCAAGCGGCCTTGTGCGATTTTTTGAGGTTAAAACGAAAATTATTCAAAACTGCTACAAATGGGATGTAATTAGGCAACACTGTGATAAAAGGATATAAATATAGTCCCTGAACATAGACCGAGAGCAACAAAAAGAAGCAGGTAAGCCGGTTTTTCTAACCATTCTGCTTTATCACAGTAAATATGACGACTATTGACAAGAAAAAGGATACATGTTGGCTGAAAAGGATGAATGATTCATGAGTGGAAACGGATAGAATGCGCACATTTGGTCCAAATCGTGCTCTGGATCGGAAAAGTGAGCGTCCTTAATTTTGATGTTCTTTCTTGGATAGGTGGAGAAAGGGCAAAGCGAACTTCAGTGCCTGAACTAACTGTTTCTTGGCCCATAAGGAAGGATCGTTATTTAGAAGACACAGCTCTCGCAATTGAATGGGCCTCGCACATTCACCTTGAAGTGCTTATTCGAAATTTTGTTTAACAGGCTAAACTCTTCGGCCACATTCACCAAGCGGTTTTAATTGACAAGGTTTCAACAAACAAACTTGACTTCCCTAGTGTTCAGTCACGCCGGCTGATGCTCGAGAATCCGTTCGGGCTTATTCACTTCCTTGAACCACGGTATATCTTTATTGCAGTTAGTATTATTTATTTTTAATTTGATGTATTGAGGCGATTATGAACCAATGAAAACAAGCTTGTCCTCTACCCGATGTCGTTTCTAGTCTAAGACTACATTAAATATGTCAGTTCACGGTGATTTTTATCAATAGAGGTCTGTGACGGCCAGGTGAGTAGAGATTTTCCTCTAACAGAAAGGTCTGAAAACGCGCAGCGTATGCTATTCTCTAGATCCGCATTTTCACACCAATTTCTGCTAATTCGCTTTCTGCATTTTGCTGGAATTATGCAAACCAGCGTTGGGTGTTGTGCTACGCAGGATATTTTTGAAATTGTTTAGGGGCTGTCGCGTAATACACATTTATCAGATGTCTTGGAATCAACGTACAAAACAGGTTCTGTCGGACAACGGGCATGAAAAGCGGAAACCGACAAGTTGGCCTGGAGGCTGTACTACGGGCAAATCCCAAATTTCTTAATACAAACCTAACAACGTGTATGGATTAGGAACTCGGTTTTCTAACTGCAGTCGCAGCAAAAAGCAAATGCCAAATCATCGGAATTACTTCGCTGCTATAGTTTTGGACAGAATGGATGAAACTACGCATACGAGTGCACTCCATATGGTTCTAACCAACTGCTATACAAAACATCAATGTTGCGCTGGTGAATTAGTTACTTGGTTGCGAACAAAACGGAGTTAGACAGTCAACTCAGATTGAAATGATTGACTGAAAAAAGAGAATATCATGCTATAAAATGCAAGCTATTTTTTTCGAACGGACTACGATTACGCCTTGACAACAACTACTAATGAAACGTGAAACCGCAGCCAAGCTAAGAATATTTTTCCATATTTTATCAAGTCTCAATTCTAACACCCAGATAGACAACTGTGTGAATTTGGGGGAGATTCTATCATATGTGACACAATTTTCTCACGAAATTTTGTTTGGCAAATTTCTTTCCTTTCTCAGTAAAACTGATGTTTGTTTGGAGTCTTTTTCAATGAGCAACACGCGTTTATTTATGGCCCACAGGCGTGCGCTGCTGAACATATAAGATCACTGATTTTGAAGGTTTGCATAGTCACGGAGACCAAAACGAATCGATCCTCAGGACAAACTAGCAGAACAGTCAAACCGCGAAAATGATCCTCTGGAAACTTAGCGCATTTACGAAGAGTTGTGATTTTTAACGTCATTTCCGTGTTTACGTTTGCAATCCAAACCAGTATGGTTCTTACTGAATATCTGATAATTTTGTTTCCAAAACTTCTGTCTGTTAGAAATCCCCTAAGCCTAACACAATGAACTTTTGTCTCTTCTACCTAAGGAAATCCGAAGAAAAAAGAACAGGTTTGGCGAATTCGACGGAGATCAGAAATTAGGCCACCGAATTCCGAAATTCACCGCATAGACAAGAGATTTATTGATACGGTGCTGGAAAATTCTGGTTTTTTGAGACTCCTTGGGTGACAGTATGAAGAACCTAAACGCTTGTGCTGACATTAAAAAATCGACAGGAATTCCGGTTCGACGACTCCATATAAATAAATGCCTCAGACCACACCTACGTTCGTTTAGAAGCAGCTGAGCGAATCGGTGAACAAAATAATGAATCTTTGGTTGTCTGAAATTGTCTGGTGTCCCGCCAGATTTATTGACAGGTATTTGTAATGGGTGCACAAAACAGAGGAAGTTCCCTACATACGGAGTTCTGCAAATGTAACTTTTGTTTCAAGGAAGAAGCCTCTTATATCAGGCCTCGTCGTATGCACGTCTGTGATGCCGAAGATTCCGGAAAATACTCCGCTCCTTGATGTCTCTAATTGAAATGTTTCGGAGGATCCCTATCGGTTTTATGAAGATAGGCCTGATCGACTCTTGTAGCAGTTGCATGCGTGATGATATCTCTTGGGTTTGCAGTAGGCAAGAAATATAAATGAACCAAATTCCAATTTCGAACTTTCAAAAGCATCTCTACTTTATCCTAATGCATAGTTGACTAGACAGTGCAGATTGATGCTTAGCTGTTTCTATGGCCGGGCTTTGTTTGCTTGGTTTGATGGATGGGCCTCCTCCTCATAGTCAGTAAGCACTGAGGACTTCGACGGCGATATCTTCCCTCTTCCTGCCTGTTTTACCCACAAGTAAAACAACTTTCTTACTTGTTTGATGTCAAGAAACAGATTAAATGATTTTTTGGATGTCAGTATTTTGTACGTGAGAGCTTTGCACTATCTGACATAATACAATGCAACTTGTACACTGGTACTCAGTCAGTCCCTTCTACAACCGAGGGCATCCGACCACCATGACGTGTCAATTCCATTGCAAATTAAACCAAAATTTTGCAGACAGTGTCCCTCGCTTTGACGTGAATAACAAATATTTGCTTTCATCGCCCACCGTCAAATAACCTAAACTTAATTTCCGACAATAGTGCTTGGTCTATCCGGCTCAACGAATTTAGAAAATTAGCCGATATGTCCTAGGCTAATTGTATTCTCAGTACCCGATAGTTGCATCACAAAACTTGCAATCACCTGCACTAGCCCTTACTGATTTTACTGCTTAATAGTAGAGTTTTCTGATTTGTTGGAAAACGCAAATTTATCTGCTCCCTCGATTCATAGGAACACCTGGACCTGCACTTATCGACACCATCACAACAAACACATTGCAGTCTGTGATAGTTTGGTTGTCAAATTCTATCTCATGTCCACCATCCCTAGCACAATAAGACTAAAAATTTTCTAACCGTATCCTCCACCAGGTAGAATCTCAGACTTCTTTCTGTCGCATATCAACTTCATATTTCTCTTTTGCTACACCTCACTGGTGTTCGACTTCACAGTGAAAACATTATTTCTAGACTATGAGAGAGCTTAAAATAGAACATTAATTCTCTTTTTATTTTGCTACGGAAATTGTTTTTATAAGCAACCTCATTTTTTATTCACAGATTTGGTCCTAAGTGGTGAAGAGTCTTCATTTTAGAATGTTTGATCCAACTATTCATTTGGCTTCGCTTGCATAACGTTGCCATTTAAGCGGCGAGGAACGGAATGTAGCTTAACGTATCCTTCTTAGGAAATCAATAGTCAAAATCTATCCATTGGAATTTTTAATATCATGGATACGAAATTCCAATTAACATGAGGGGCTATTACTAACTGCAATACTAGTTTCCATAATGCTCGAAATACTTCCGAATGAAATGAAATAAAAATGAAAGCAACTTGCTCTTCGAAGGCTACCTCCAAAATAATTGTTTAATTAAGAGCGACCAGTACTAACTGACCGAATAAAAAAGATTAGAAAAAGAAATTGTTAATCCAAAGGAATTTTTATTGCTCGGGGATTTCGCGCTTCAGGAATCCTTCAGCATGTTACTAAGCACTATTTTCGATTTGACTATTGTTGTTTGGTGAGTTCGCTATCAGCGAAAGGGTTTCCCCTCAAAGAGACTTTCTATTGACTTTACTACTTCCTTTTCAGCGGTACCGAATATCAAACAAATACAAGAGAATGGAGCGTCGAAGGACTGTTTTATTCTTTTTGGTCTTACAATACTCCGTATCTAATGCAAAGTGTATTTCGCGTCATTTTCAACCCACTGAGCTTCTTTCTGTAAGCACCGTAGGTATATTCTAAGTCCTGGTTACTATAGAAATAAAGTTTGATTCACACTCAAACAAGATGTCTGACTTCCCTAGTTCAACCATATCACAGCCATGAGAAGACCATTTTGGATCAGCCAGACGGTAGTCGCAGCTCTGGTTCATTTTGAATATCTGTACATCCAAAGATAACGTTAGAAAGAGAACACATGACACCATTTTGACCGACTGGCAGAAACACTGCCGGTTCGACCGATATTTTCGCTCGTCGTACCTGCAAACTCGATACTTTATTGTTAAATTACCCGGGACTTGCGCATTTCTCGGACGACAGCTTTCGATGGATCATCATTTCAAACATCTAAGGAGTTATTTGTTCCTGATGGGTTTAATTAGTGTCAATATTCACTGAACCAAATAAAGTTTGCAGAATTTGACGGTTCCTTAGACAGGAGTTTTAGGGATATTCAAAAATGACAAAGGATAATAAGCAGAATATCAGCATCTTGCTCCGAGGAAAGTTTTTTCACCCTTTTTGTCTACACGTAATTGGTACCTCCATGAAAGAAGCTTAAGCATAATATGCTGTGTACCGGGATGTTCTAACCATCCCCGAAGTTTACGTGAAACTGGTTGCCCACGAGACATACCATGTCTACTTTGAGATAATCGAAGTGTTGGTCCCCTGTGACTTTTAACAGGTTAAAAATGGATTGTATACATCAAAGCACTGTTTGCGTGTAGACAAAATGTAGCGTGTTATGCTGTATGACTGCGTCCCTGCGATTCTGGTGTGAATATTTTCGCTTGCAGCGTGATGTTTCGATTAAATGCTTTGTGACTGAAAACATGAATTAGATAAAAGCAACAAATCCACACCAAAATTACCATAACGTGCAAATCTGTAAAAACTTGTGCATGAGAATTTGATGATAACAAATCCCTCAGGAAAACTTTCTTTTCAAATTGATCTCCAACTCGATTACAAGAAGTGAAAAAATGTGAACGTCAACAATCCGAGTGTCTGCTATATTGTGACTGCCCGTGCACACCCGGTCTCATAAATGGTGGATGCTAATCAATCCAATTCAAACAGCAACCGCAAAACACTCATTCACACTTCGGAAATTTGCATGCACATAAAACCAGAAGAAGGGGAAAATGGTAAACTAGGAGATAAATCGTTAGTTAGAAACCATGAGGGACATCTGTCAAATCAACAGGAACAAAATTCACAGTATGACAGAATTTCCGACATGTATGTCATTAAAATTCTATGTACATCACTTTACTGCAAAACGTATGCTGACTACTTCAATTATAAACAAACCGGTGTTGCACATCAAACACGTACGTCAGTTGCGGCTGTCCAAAATCCACCATCCGTCTTGTTTTAGCTCTTTCTGTTCGGTTCTGTGAACCAACTACTGAATAAGTAGTTTTGGTCAAGGCCAGTAAAAAAGTCTACTTTATTGGTAATGATTAATTTCTGTTCCGTTTTTCCGCTGTCATCCGTTAGGCATACTAGCGGGGACGGCATCTTCTTGTCTTGCATAAAACAAATCTAAAACTATTCAACTGCAGTGCTGACTTTGGGAACCGCGTCCATAAACAATTGCTCCTTTTCTTATGCGCAAAATATGATTATTAAGTTAGGTCATATTGCAAGCGTTCATATGTAGTTAGTCTATCAAGCACAACTCTTTTCCCTTTCACATGCTTCATTAATATTGGGGTAGAAGGGCAACACAATTTTGTGAAGGTACTGAATCGGTGGAATGTATTCCTTGTTTTAAATTAATTTTCCTAGTTTTTGCTAACACTACGTCAAAGCGCCCTTTATTTTTACATTGTACCCACGAGGGATTCTTTTTCTTCGTTACCCTACTATTGTTGCAAAACCAAACACAGTACTGTTAAAACTTGGAATAGTTCCAAGTGAAGATTTATTCATCTATCCCGACAACTGTCGTAGTGACAACGTTCGCATTCGCAGCATCGGTCGTATCAGTATGACTAATGTTGGTTGCTCCATCTGAACGGTGGCTTCTTACGTTTTTCAATTTTCCTAGAGTGGCACGGAAAGGAAAAAGAAGTCGAACAAACGGGTTTCATATATGTATATATATACACAAATGTGAACTTCCTTTGGTTCTCCGTCGTATTCTTGGACCTAGTCTTTTCGCACTAGTTGCTCATAAACTCTGACATGAAATAAACTTCTTAATTCGGTAAGAAGTACATGCCAGTTAACGGTTACTGAGCTCGCCTAAGCGTTCCCGATGGAGCGTGTGCATAGGCAAATCCCAATTCCGCACCGGGGTGATTATGTATTCACTTTCAACCCTGCGCTGTCCGTGAGTACACTTTCAATTATGTTACTGGTGAACTAGTTTCCAGCTTCACTAATTTCTACAGGCATTTCTGCAAATGTTTTGTTAGATAAAGCATAAAAATTAAGTGAAGAATTTCTCACCGTAGTCTGAGTTCCTGGCACTAACTATGATACATACCTGGAAAATCTTTTCTACAGTATTAAATGTCAATTTTCGGAATGCTTTGTAGTTTTTGTGTGCAGTTGAATGTTTGTTTCACGTCGGTTACCCATAGCCACCGAAGCCAGCTACTAGGCGGGCAAGGAACCGAGAATTGTAAATCCTGAAACCTGAACTGACATAGAAATAAATTAGTTCCCATTCGGTCATGTTTGGTACCGAGATGAGCGACAACAAGTTGCCATCTATCACTACATGATATGTATCGCTGACGATAAACCGATTACGTCGAGGGATTTTGCACGTGAGCACAACTATATCCAAGATATAAGTAAAAGTTGTTATGATCAAAGAATTCTCATCTGCAGAAGCATTCAACAATGAACCTATTAGTTCACAGTTCCTTTTATTAATTCTCACAAATCTCATAATGTATTCATTTATTTGACATCTAACATCCCAAAAGTCAGAAAAAATGAAACCTACCAAATTAAAATATTGTCGTCCATAAATGATTCCGAACCCAAGACGGCTAATGAGAATGATAGACCTCTAATTTGTACCAAGCAAAAATAAGTTCTCCGTTCATGCTGATTGTTCCCGCTGATATAAGCGAATACCGTAACGAGTTCTGGGTCCTTCCACAAAATCACAATCTAGACTGTTGACTGTTTTATCAAAATATAGCACAAGATTGAGTGGAATTTCTCCGGCAGCGTGCCACAAAGTTTCACAACATGTCAGCATCCTATCAGAACGAGCTCCGGGATGTTATAGGCACCGGATAACTTCAGCGATTTCTTCTGTAATTATGTTAATGCATATAAGCACCATGGCATCATGAGTCGTCGCTCCTTTAATGGATTAAGATTTTTCTACCCACTCAGGGTTCACACAAGCTCTTGTGGTAGCATAATGTGACAACTGAGTCTTAATTTGTCTTGCATCCTAGCGACCATAACTTGCACCTTACGTTTACAGTTCTTGTCCCCCTGAGCACTGTGCTGAAACGAAGATGATAACTCTCCTCATTTTATGGAAGGTAATTTTGCGCGTCACTCGAAATTAATTGTTTCTCTCTTTTAAGCTCCTGGTTAATGATGCCATTTTGTTCGATTAGTGGTTCTTGTCCATGTCGGTACACTGAAGCCGATGTACTGGGCTGGCAGTCGCGTGCATGAAGACAACTGTGGCCATTAATCGTCTACGTTTTAGCATTCTATGTAACAGTATGGGTGATAACAAAACATTTAAGCTTTTTGCTGACAACTTCTCTGTCTTTTCAAAACGATCCCATTTCCTCTCGAGTTGTCATAACTGATTCTTGATTGTCTTTCGTTACAGGTTTACCTTGTATGCACTTTTCCAACAGTGGGAGCAAAACTGCTGTCAAATCGGCTTTCGAAAGCCATAATGTTGATCACATCGCCAACAAGGCTAGATTTTGAGGTAAAGGCCACCGGGTCAGCCACTCCCATCTTCGCTTAATTTACTCACTTAGCAACGGTTGGCCGATGTAGCTCGCAGTACCAAGAAAAACATCAAAACTGAATATTCTAAACACAAAATTCCCTGTCTTGTTTAGAATTGTCAATGTGGGCTTAGTGATCAGTTATCCTTCGGGCACTTCCTCAGATTCCGTCCCGGAGAAGAAAAGCGACCTTTGTTTTGCGAAGCAAATATAAATATCTAACGTCTAGATCGTCGCACGGTACAGTGAATATGTCTCACGAAGTTCGCAGTGGCATCTCATCGTGTTAATCCCAGGATGAATTCGTTTTCTATTTATCATTCCCTACAATATTTGCTCACCCAATATTGGTATACACTGTGATAACTGATAGCGGTCCTGTTGTCACAACTTACGCAGAAACGTGATACATGATGTTGGGTAATCGTAGTGGTGAGACTGATCTGTGATCGGGCCGAGGTGAGAAATAAATTAACAACTGAATGAGCACAAACTACCTATCGTCAGAAAATCTACGACAGCCATCAAGATTTAGCGGATTCCGACAGGGTGAAAATAGGAGGTTTATTTGAAATGTAAGGCAATATGCCCTAAGTGATGATATTCTGAACCAAATGTGTGTGCACGAATAAGACCTGTGTGATTTAAGCGAGCTGGGAGATGAAAAGACAGTAAATGTGATTTTCCAAAAAGTGTACTAACCCAGTAGTACATAGTCACAAAGTTAGTTAACCAAATTTTGAGAGCTTAGTCCTACGCTGTCGATATTTTTTGTCCCATGTTAGGACAAGCGATGCGATAGATAAAGTAAACTTCATGCACCCAACAAAACTGTTTGCAATGCTTTCCGTTACGTCCACCTGAGAATATTCTGTTGATATCAGTATGTTCTTATCCATCAGATATCCAAATACAGAATAGTTAGCACTGAACTGCTACTCACTCCACACTATCTAGTGATACTCCTAAAGGTAATCACAAACAAATACGGTGTGACTAGATGGCTTTAAATGATAATTAGGGTTGGACTTCACTTTCTATTTACTGCTTCGCCAATTATTCATGACATCTGTCGCTGTGTATACATATTTCGTTACAGTTTTATGGCAATTTAAATTAATTTGACTATGATGTTGCAGATTACGTACATACGACAGCGCCACTTCAATCCGGTTAACCAAACACCAGCAAGCATAGACTTCGCATAATCACAGATTATTGGTCTGAGACGGGGTAAACAATTACAAAGACTGCAGCTCTCAGATAATATATTGATTGCAATCCATGTAGAGAATTTTCCAGGCAGCAATTAAAACCCTGAAAAAACTAACGAGCCTACCCGGGCCATTTATTAAAAAACTCAGAAATGTAATCACTACCATCATGCAATCCTTACGTCAATTAACAACACAGTTTATCACCAACTACACAAATGGCAACAAAAAATAGACACGATTTTGACAACGAATCACTCCAGACAATGGTCAGAATGTGTATTGTAGTGTTCTCTTGTGAACCAGTGAAAAGAGAATTTTTTGCTTTCGCAGGCTGTCACACTCATGGGCGTTTGCGTTTCGCACATTGAGGTTAATTTTTTACTTTGCAAATGTAGGCAGAACCGAATGGTTAACTAAAATGTTAACAATGGTACATGCTCACACAGATGCATTACATTATATTAGGAAAAATTTTAACAGGGATTGCTTTAGTCATACTAGCATAAATTGCACGAAGGCCAACTACCTGTGCCAATAAGAAATTTTACGCAGACAAGCTTTGAATCCTATTCAAATCCCGCCCCATGCCTGTCACTACGGTTGAAAGACAAAGTTCCTGATTCTGCTACCTATTTTTGAGTCTGTTCCTTCACTTGTTCTTGTGAGACTGTGCGTATCGGCCGCGTGCATCTGAACTCATGCGTGAGGACCAAAGTGCACTGAAAAATAGACCAACCACTCCGTGAATGTTACGCAACCTTTTCGAGTCACGTATAAGGTCAAGGGTTAACGGCCACAGTTGAAAATGTCATGTTTTGAGCCCAGAGAAAGCTGTTGCGAGCCTTCACTATGTGCTAAAAACACTTTGTGCTCCCCCTTTCACCGTCTGTTCCAACCTCCGCTCCAGTGCAAAGCCTCTATCACAAAACGTATCACAAAACACGCTCATTCATCTTCGGTTTACACCCAGAACACCACTAATCCCTTCCCACCCAAACATTTTTCACTAGTCCAATCCCTCTTAAAACCCTTTCTGATATATTATAAAATTAATGACATGGGCAAAACTCACTAAAAATGAGCATGTTCGCCAACTTTTGCGTTCTCAACATGACCGGTGAGAATTTTCAAGCAATTATATTAGTGATAAATGATTTAAGGGATGAATATGATGTGTTCATTCGTGCTGTCATCACGGCACGCAATATGGAAAAGGAAACAACAACCGTATATTTTCTTACAAAACCACTTAAGCAGTCACGACTGTGGGAGGGATCCGAGTGCAGGAAACATTTCACTTTGGACAATCCTAAATCATGCACACACACACATACACAGCGCGTGTATTTGTATCCCTTATGCCCTACAAGTTGAAGTCCAACGCCAGGGCAACTATGGCATAATGTACAAGTAACCTGACCAGAAAATGTATGGTTTACCGTTGTTTGGAATAAACAGGTGATAACTTGCTGTATTATTACCATAAGCCTGTTCGTCATATCCTGATGCATCTGAGGTAGATATTCTTCAATCCATTCATCCGAAGTCCTTGCCCACGTATAAAGGAAAATTCTCACCTTGTTTCTTGTGGTATGCCTTCACGGTGTCCAATTTTTGCCAACCTTTCGCTGCGATGGTGTGTTTTGCTGGATCTACGGATGGCATCCAACTCGGTTCATTCGCAAACCAAGTCCCAATCTTGCTTGCGTAATGAAACATGCAGTCATTTCGCGCCTCCTGTTTGCAATTGGTTGAAACCATTGTGTACGAAACTTGGACCATATGAGAAGCCATATAAAATTGCAAGAAAATTTCTTATATCGCTAATATAGACGCAATAAACCTGACCGATTGATTAGTTTAGTTACCTACTGGCTCCCTTTGTTTGTACGACCTCACCATGATCTACAGGGATTTAATCATCTTAGCAAAATGTGTCATTTCTAAGTAATAATAACCACAAAAGCAACGGCAACAAATCCGATGCTGGATTCATGAACTAATTCATCATTCTTTCTTAGTGCTCAGTTTTCCTAGGACGGTTGTGAAAGCAGGGTGTAACTGGTTAGCTACCAGCCGCTGCTGGTGAAGCAGCTGTTTAGTTGCTTCAAGAAGTGTGGTGGGTTTACTTACATGTTGACCATTTTCCTGTTGTCTGCATCCAAAATTCTCCAACTATTTCGTGGCTGGTAAATGCGAGGATGTGGTTTAAGAATAAATGGACCGCGGTGATTTCCTTTTGTCCAAAGTTTTATGAGTAACCTGTGGGAAATATGGACCCGGGGTATTAAAATGCTTTGATCAAGAAGATGAAGGTATACTTGAAGTCCAAGCAAATCTCTAAGTCTAGGACAAGTTTTCCTGTCTGACAATGAATGGAGAACCAGAACATTAAGACCGTTCTTTGACGTAAACTAACCCATTTGTTACTTAGTAACCACCATAAAAAGAGGGCGCATGATTGGAAGGTTGCAAGTAAATAATTAAGTCGGAGGTATCTTGCCAACGCAACACGTAATTAGCATCCGACAAAGAGGTGCATTTAGGACCAAAACAAGGCATAGACCGCCAGCATGAGCTACGGTCGTACGATTGACGATCAAGAACAACACAAATGAGGCCATGAGGGGAAAGCATATTAGCCAATTAGCGAAACCGGAAAGGAACACGGATGACTGCCAGATAACCCAATTACAGCTGGGGGCCTGGGGCTAGCTTGGAAGCAAAGTTGCAGCGTGTCGTAAAATGCATTTCTCCTTTGCTCGCCAGGTTTTGGATCACCCATGAGGTATTTGATAGTTAAAGCAAAAGACGATGTCAAACTGATTACGCATTTGTTTTTACCGATCAAATCATATCAGTACTATTCTGTTTCTTTGTACGTGATACTGTCTCATCATATCGGTGCTCACTGAGTCAGTGGTTTCACTCAGCTGGAAACGATTTTTGTCCCTTGGTTGTATCACTACAGGACCATTTTGTCCACTCACGAACTGTAGCTCACTGAATATCGTTAACCAAAAGATTATTTGAGAGATGTAAAAAACCAAGAAAACTCATGCACTCTCAGACCTATTCAGCAGTTGAATCCGTGTGCGTACTTCATTTGAAATAATAAACGGAATGGTTGTCTGGTTCGTTCGTTTTCCGTTAGACCGCTGATTGGAAATTTTGCCAGTAACGGATGATGAAACTGAATTATCCTAGATAAAGTAAAATGAAAATATCTGTTGCAGTAATAATGCTAATCGTATTGTTTTCAATTCTGCCTTGAAACGCAGCAATTACTCTGTGTGTATATCGCAGCCCACCACAACTTTCCCTCAACGATTTTCGTAATTTTCGACCCTGGCCTTTGCTGTCAACTTTCCGATTGTGACCAGTTAGTCGGATTCTGCCGATTGCCGTGATTTGCTTACGCATCATTTATGGGGACTCAGTTATGCGTAACTCGTTAATAAAATTATATATAAAATCACATATGTGCATAGTCATACAAATCTTGTCGAAAATCAAGCAACAAGAATCACATGCACGGATTCCAACCCAGCAAATAATATTTCGAACAGCAACATACTCTAGTTTGTATCCACCGGGAACTGACCAAACTCCTCGACAATCAATGATATGTATCACAGAACTTTAGTCCGTGTTCTGTTTAACCGCTCTCGGCATATCCTCAGCCACGAAGTTTAAAAGCTTGCTAGGCAAACCAGACTGGGATTTGGTCGGAATAGTCTGACGTGTGTAATGCGAGGAGTAGAGCATCAAAAAGCACTGCTGATCCTTAATTTCGCCACTGTTTTAATATGTTTTGGTCGATTTGATGTGGCATCCACCAACTCGAGTATCAAATTAATCTGAACCAGTGAGCCAAGAGTTTTTAGAATTTTGAAGTTACTATGCACAGTTTATGTCAGTCATCGGTTAAACCGGTCACAATAACGAGATTGTAAGATAACGTGTTTTATGGCCGAAGCGTGTTTCTTTATGGACCTCACCTCGGAACCATTGTGGTTTTATGGGAATTACTTCAGGTAGCGAGGAAATCACTCTGGTCAATATAACGGGTCTGCTAACTTCCTACGGACTAAAACACAGATTTACTCTTGGAAAAGCAATCAGTATCACATACGTTCTATTTCCTCTTTCATTCGCTGAAAAGACTTTTGTATTGTTGTTACGGTCAAAACGAAGAAAGAAAGCGCGATAAGTTTTTCGGAAAATTCCGTCCAGAAATGATTGCTTTGGATCGTTCTTTACTGTACTAAATAGACATTTGTGTACAATAAAAATGTCGGATTTTAGTTAAAAATGTCAGGGTAAAAAATGAAACAGGAAAAAATAAAGAAATAAAATAGAAAAACATATTCACCAGGTGAAAAATATTAAACACTTCAAGGAACGATCAGATAGGAATTTGGCTGAAACACAGTCAGGCTGTGTCGAAATTCGTGCTAAATATGGGACAGTGAATTTCCTATAGATATTAATTCTAGATGGAAAGGAACGAAAAACAGATCGTGCAGAAATATGAGAGTGACACTTTGAAAGATAGTTGTACAAATGATGCGTGGGATCTGAAAGAATTTCGTGAGCAAATTTCTCACATGCAGATAAGTGCTAATCACATAGATTGAGGGACAATTCAGTTAGTGGTACGAAGGACAAACGGCTAATAATTGATAGCCCCGGCGAAGAATTTTAACTTCATTTAAAGTAAACCGGGAATAACAGAATAACAGTAAGGAGGGATTGGAAAGGCACATTGATATACAAATCGGGAGATGATGTTTATTTCACCTTGTAATGTCGAAGCTTCCTGATTTGAAATGACAACTGGAAGGATGGCGCTTAGCTATTCAGGGTTAAAATTTGAGTAAGTTCCCACTTGAGGATTTTTATCAATTAGTAACTCCTAGAAATCTCAACAGAATCGCACCACGTTAAAATGTTTTGAAGTTGATGGAAGACGGTATCTCGGATATGGGTAGGCCGACCAAGAGTCAATGGTAAGATAGATGCATGGTTGAAGTTACCCGCAATAACATGCAGATTATCCTCAAAAAGAGAAATAAATAAGATGCGATGTTTTTTCGCGAGGTATAATGGGCGATGTATAAGTTGGTTACAATAGTGCTGTTATGACAAGAAAACCTAGGATGACACTGTCACGAGGCAGTCAGTTCCATTGACAGTGTACGTATAAACAACTTCGGACTTGCCAAACAAGGAGTTTATGTATGTTGCCACATCACCTCCAGTCTTCTTCTTATTCAAAACTCTGTCCTACCGATGGGATCTGAAGCTATCTATCGACACGAGTGAATCAACGATATCCGGGTTCAGCCAAGATTTTCCGTTGCATGTAAAGACGACACTAGTGAACATGGAATCGGTAATGTACAGTGGAAGGACAGTAAGACCGACGTTTTCGTAGACAAAGAGCGGACGTTGGTACACAACAATGCCGCAATGGATATCTTGGCCGGAAAGGTGAATTTAAGTGCTGCCTGCCAGTCATCACGAATGCCTTTTTAGATGGATAAGAATGTCTTTATGATGCAACAATGCATGATCCCAGTCCATGTTGAGAAACGATCTGGCTTTTGACCAAAAGTAATTCCGACCGATTGTGGCGGCGAACGGAGACCATAATCGAGCCATAAATCCGACACAAAAATAACGAAATATAATGGCACAGAACTGCAGCGCATCCAGTCAAAGGGCGCTCCAGATTGATGCTATTTTGGGGGGTGGTGGGGGGTCATCACTTATTTTGCTTCCACCGAATTAAAGTTTTCGGATTTTCCCATACCGGCGACAGACAATCTTATTCATTAACGTGCTAGATGATTATGCCACTGACACTAGAACCATTTCTTTATTTTTCATCTCAGTAGATACACAGTTTTTTAACAGATTAGTAATAGACGAATCCAGGATTAGAGGAAAGTTTTTTCTGTTGCTAGAATTTAACGGCAATACCAGTAATCCTGTGTGTTTGAATACAAACAATATTTTGTGAACTGAAATTTGGTATAGTTTATTCGTTCGGTTTTATGTAGATGGCTATTCTGTTACCCTCAAAACATTGGTTAAACTCAGCAACATTTTTTAATTGGTTATTAGCCTACTATATTGTGATTCCAGAGGGGTTCAGTGTTTCTAGTTCACTGCTTCACTGTCGTAAAAATAATGCAACCGATTAGCGTGGCAAGCTTCAATGGCCTTGACGCAAGGTCAGCCTTGATGTAAATCAAGATCCCTCCTGGGAGATAATTCGCCTGTTCAATAGCAGCAAGGACTATAAATCCACGATTAACCTAATACACCCCAGTTATCAAATAATTGAGCAGCCAGCAAGTACAGGAGCATTCATGTTATTAGAATGTTTGATAAACTAAATAGATCAAGTGAGGTGGTTGCAAATTGTGAATAACGATTTCTAAGACGCTTCTGTCTGAGTCCATCAACTTTTTTGTTTTTCAATAAAATTCTTATCCTCTTGCTCAGGTGAGTTTATTTTGACAACTAAGGTCATTCATGGCCAACTGGACTTATTGCATCCTGCAAGCAGTTGTCACGAGGGAAAACTCTATAAAAATTTTTGGCATTTACCCATATATTTTAGCACCTGGCAAACGACATAACTTAAGGAATAACAGCAGATTAAACTTCAGTGTGAATAATGATTAGTAACGTGTATGTATATTATTGTTAAACGCCACAAGCTTGTTACACTCAAATTTTCCGACAGGCTGGTGTAAACTAGTATGAATTAACTTTGTTTGAAATACTGGGGTTTATTTACAAAGTTAAATAGACTCTAACTGACTTACTTATTTTGTCTAATTTGAAGTATTTGGTACGTTATTTAAAGTTTCACAGACAAACTAAGTAAGAGGCTTTCAGAATTTCAAGGTAACACATTTAGGACCTTGGACTACAGTAATTCAACTTCGGCTTTTATGATATACTGTAAAATGTCGTTTTGATTGCGCATCCCCGAACAATGAGTCACAAAAGCCACGTGCGTGCAGGACCCAAAAAAAAACTAAGCGACCAGCCTAATTCCGAATCCAGTCTTGTTTCTACTATAACAGTTAAAAACCCAGTGGTAGCTGACATCGCGCTCAATACAATATATGCCATTCTGGTAAGTTTTTCCTAGAAACAGTTTATAACCATAGAACGGAATCAGATGTCTCTGTTGATCAGTCACCGCCAATTTGTCTCGGAAAACATGGAATATGGTGTTCAAATTTGACACCAGCAGATTAATCTATTAAAATTTTCCAATCACTTCTTGTGAGACAGTTAACTGTTCTTTCCCAGCGATGTAATGCCGATCAGTTTGGCTTCTGATTGTCAAAGTCATGCTGCCCAAATGAATAGAGAAAAGTTTAGCTAGATTTAAGCAAAATAAGTGGAAATTGCTCTTGACTTTGTTTGTCGTGATTAACGGGCAAAAAAATTAGTCTGACCTAATGTTTACGTTGCCCTATTTTTTTAAGTCTTATTTACGGTCTTATTTTAAAATGAACATTCGAAAATCAAATAAATCTGTTTACTCTGAATGTTTTTGCACGTTTTCTTTGGTGGTTTCCTTCGCTCCCTTATAACACATCGTGAGTACTTGCACAATGTGCCGCTAAGTAATATGCTCTGAATTCCTGGCAAACCAATCATGCGCAAATTCATTTCATTATGACTTTCCAGTAAACTTGTTTCCTTCTACAAATTTGACCATTAATTTGATTCCCAATACTTATTCCATGAATCGGCTGTCATCATCACATTCCGAAAATATAGGAACAAGCAAAGTGTAAATTGTAATGGGACGAACATGGAGAACCGACTCTTTTTGAAAAGCTTGCACAACCACCTGCAATCTTGAACCCCATCGACCTGACCGTGTTTTGCATTTGAAATTCCTTCACTACGCTTTCCTCATCTCTACGACCATTTGGCATGTTTTGCCTAGCAAATTTGTAAACCTTTCAAAAACATTCGTGTGCACATTGACAGATAATTCTCCTTACTAGTCCAGTTGGAAAGGAGTGCAAAACCAGCATATAAGTGAAGTCGAAATTCAGAACTGAACTCTCAAGAGGAGTCAGCCAGATATGATGAAAACCGATCCACGTATGACACTCTGATTGAACTCAATGTGCATATTTTACTGCGAGAATAACTAATCATTGTCTGGTCTCATTATTTTCATGCCGACAGCCATCTCATTTTCTCGCTTATTCTTTTTTGCTACTAAAACAACGTTTCACAGTTACTTATTGTATTAAACAAGCAAACAGCACTGATTTTGGATTTTGAACATTCTGGGCCTTTGGCTAACTCCAGAATTCGAAGTGGCTCAAATGTCAGAGTGAATTAATTTGCATCCCTTGTTCGGCTTAACATCCAGGGGAAAACCAAATAATTCGTGCAAACGTCTTGTAACCGGAATGCCTAGAATTTTTGTCCTCCGCAATCTGTTCATAATAATGCCGTATTTTGTAAAGTTCGAAAATTATCATTATTCTTCCTTAACTTCATTTTGTTCTTTATTGCTCATATTGAGATATTAAAATCTAGACCTTTTACACTGTTTTGCAAGGGCTTTACCGCTTTTCAGCAGACGTTCGTGGTTTGATGACAGAGGAACTTCAACTATTTGTAAAACCCATAAATTAGGAGGTCGTGGCATATCCAGCGAACACCTTTGTTTGTAATGACCTTACTTCAGATGCCATCGGTGTCGTCTGAAATTGGTTGAGTGACAAATTTACAGTAGCTGGGTCTTTTTCTTTTACTCGCTCAATGTTCAAACTCCCACCTGACCACAATTTGGCTTCGTCGTATTCCGATCACCTGGCGGAACATTTTTTTCAGAACTACAAAATGGTCTGAGTGTTGACGAGTAATCTGTTTTCCTTTCGGTTTCCTTGTTTGAAATTATACAGTTGTTACATTGGTTTTACCCCCACATATACTAGGTTAGGGATCTAACTTTTTCGATGCACTAGCAAACTTTTCACTTTGGACTTTAAGATCTGAGTGAGAGGAATCAATAGATCAACAAAAAACGAAAGCAGATGGTCCAAGATGCACTGTTGTATGCGTAGTAATTTTCCTTAAACTACAAGCTCACATATTGCATTATTACAGGTGTTCACTAATTGTAACCACTAACAACACAATCAAATAGGGGCCAGACAAATCGGGTGCGCTGTGTTGTTCCTATTAAAAGCCAATAGTACTGAATAGAGAATGAGATTAGAAATCCGCCCAGTGATCAAGAATTGCACAATATGGTTTTTTGACCAATTGCTTGTTCAGAATGAGCGGACAAGTGCCGATAAATTATTTGGGAAGGAAATATATACTGGACAAAAATTAATAAAGTACAGCAATATTTGCGGAGGATCCTTCCATTGGTTTAACCGGGATAGTCTTTGGTGTTATTTAGTACCGACATTTCCCGCAAATTTTGTTAAGCTACCGTGTCAAATCAACCTCAGTGAATAACTAATCTAGGCAACCACGAAAATCATCGACTGTTAACTTCAAGCATAAACCTAGCCAATCAATTCACTTCTAGTTGGTTTGACGGGCGTTTCAACAGAGAGACCAAACAAGTTCCATAGAGGATGTCCAAACTAAATCTTTCATGGCCTACTAGATCGGCGACGAAATGAATTTTTGAACCAAAACAAATCAAAATTTGACATCGCCTGTAGGAGAAGTGCCATAGACGTCATTCAGAATCAGCCATCAGGCTTTTGAAAAACAGCTTAAAATCACAAGACCTTGGTTGGGAAATTCTCGGTGGATCAAAGCATCATATTTCATGCTCGCAGAAAGTTCTGTCCGTTTTACAGCTTCAGGATCTTCCAAACATATATGTATCTTCTCAAGGCAGTGCTCATCTATTGACTGGAATGCAGCAATGTTGGAACTAGAAAATGACTCGGTTTTGCTTACCTTCAGTCAGCTCGCAAATGCGCATGAATAAGCATTGTGATGCAATAGCAATTAATGAACAGGACAAATAATCAAAGTCTTGGAAAGATTTGCAAACTCGGGATATGCGGTATTAGGACCAACAAACAAGGGATTGTTCATACGTGGTAGCTGTTTTTATTAATACCAGAAACGTGACCAAACTTATTGCGTGTGATAATCTCAAGCAACTAGCCAATGGATTAAAACAAATCAAAAAATTCAGGGTAGAACCGGTGATGTGAAGGTTTGATGATTACTGTGAGAAAAAGTAAACAGATTTGCAGATCTGTGCCCCCTAAAGGTAGTCAGAAAAGTCTGTACAGAGAAGGAATACATGTTTGCAATTACCATTCAAAGGAGGCAATAATGAATGTAGGTTCTAAATTGGTTTTGTCCAGACTGAATAGCGAGCATTAGTTGCTAAATTACCTTATCGGTGACTTTGTCACGATTAAAGAATTATGATGGCCTAAATGAACAAGACAAAAGGCACATTGCGAATCTGACTGCAAGACCACCTGAAAAAAAGGAAAAAATGATCTGATTTTCTATTTCTGCAACCATTTTTTTTCAAATTCATTGGTCGAACAACGCCATTCACTTTGTAACAAGGATGTTTGCTTACATTACACCTTTTCCAAAGGGAATTATCTAGCATAAGACACAATCAGGCCGTCAATTTTTCAAACACTTTTATGGTTTATCCTGAGTACAAATGATCTGAGAAGAGTACTTACTGTGTATGTACAAAGGACTATTTTTGTCCACCTGGCTGTGAATAAATATCTTTTGGATACAAAGAGCGCGAGGCTACGCTTGACCGATCATATTGTTCCAATATTTTGCTAATTTGACACGCACACATAAACATGTATTTCAGTCAGACACGTTACATCTGTGTCTGGAACTTCAATTGGCAAAATAACTACGGAGACATAGGAAACCACTGATATACGAATCAAACTAATCGGCAAGGAACACCTTAGCTATGAAAGAAAACGAAGGGATGAATTTGTAGAATGTAAACCCTTTACTTTCAAATGATTTAGGCTTTGCGTAGCACGTAAACGGAAAACGTGTGTTAGAAAACTACGGAGAAAAAGGCAGGCAGCTTACGAACCATGTGCTTCAAATGCAGGTTCACGTGAATGAGGAAACCAAATGAACACCAACGTGTTCACCCACCGGCATCACGTTTCGCTTAATTTGCAGGTGAGTTAAACGGTTGTGCTGGGAAAACTATGGGTCTGACAGGTAGGTGATAAATACTTGAATGTCAAACGCTGTAACTTTAGGAGAGACAAAAAATAGTCACCAGAAAATGAACACAAATGCGATTCAAAGTTTAGCTGTGGTATCATCTTCAGTCTCAATGCAAAATTCTGGCTTTAATAACGGACAACACATCTCACTTGAATCCCATCTGAGTAGTTACGAGCGTGAATGGATGGTAAGTTCATTTAATAACCACATGGTGATTCGTGGGAGGATTTTCGACGGTCATGCAAGGCTAACCTTCAAAAAGGTTATTGGTTTTTCTCAGCATTACGTTTCGCATATAGATGCTTCCGGGAAAATTTCGTCCGTCCGTCCGTATGTGAAACATACTATTAAGAAGAAAAACCCGCACCGCCTTCAGACTCCAGGGTGTAAGCTGTGCACATCTCAACAAAATATCACGATTTACTTTTCTGCTTGGTGCATTCTAAAACAGTATGAACAAAAATCATTTTACGCAACTTTGAGTTTCCGTCGGTTAGAAACTGCATGTGATTCAGGATATATGGATCAGCATTTCTGCGATTACAGTACGATGTCCAACGGAATGTCCCGATAACACGTTCAAAATTAACAAAAGTGATTTAATGACCAAAAAACCGAAGCATAATGCACATTCAGTGCAAGTCTACGGAACTAACTCACAGGAGCTTCGAAGATAGCTGATATTTCTGGACAACTGTTGATTTTTAACTTGTCCTATTTCCTATTCAACGCATGCTGAAGCTGTCAAGAAAAAACGCTGAAGAGTACCATTAATGATCATGGCACGAAGCAGCCCTCGGACAGAGTATATAAACCGATATCTTCCAACTATGATTCAAAATTCAACTAAGACGTGACCTTTTGGGAAATTTCACATTGACTTTTGAGAAAACCATACCGAACTCAATAAAAGATTAAATTCTAGATTACTGTTCTACTGTTTGCCGTGGTAATCCTTATCACCTGATATTCCGCACGTGAAACCGATTCACAAATCTGCCACCTACTTAAACCCGGGAAAAACAATCAAGCCCAGTAAAACCGAGACAGTTTTCTATTAAAATGTTATATGTCACATACTTTTTCAGGTCGTGAATCGGGTTTGGCAGCGGAGGGATCTTACATGCAGCAAACATTTTTAGGTTAAGTACTAAACTGAATCGAGAGGTGTTCTTGTCATGGATTATTACGGGATACATTTATTGAGACTGGGATCATTATGTGGCCTGCAAAACCTCTCGTTCACTAGTCTGATAATTTCGGTCCTGTGCAAGTTCTTCATTTCCCGTTTTTTTGTTAAGTTATTATATTAACCGTTTGAAATATATATGAAATGTTGGTCTTTCGGGAATTTCAATATGGTTAGTGCTGATGATAGACTGTTCTGTAATTGGCTATCACCGCAAAAGCAGTCTTTTTCGAGATGTCAGTTCTAGCTTAACAAAACGTTTTGAAGCATATTTGGGAAAACATGGAAGTGGTGAAAGCACAATATGAGGAACAGAAAAATTAAGTCAATTAAATGTCTTCCATAAATTCATTCTTAAGTAACTTAAAACTGCATAAGTTAGTTTTAAAACGCAGTTGCCAGTTAAGCCTGAATGCGACCATTTCCGAACGGAGATTCGCATTAGTCACACGGTCATTGTCACTTGGTTGCTTTGTCCAACACCCAAAATTTGTGACACCAGGTGACGGTCACTTTCGGTCTTGATCCCACCATGGGCCATATTTGTTAGTGCCTGGAAAAAACCGAGATTGGGTGCCAACTTTCCAATAATTATAGTTCCATCAATCGAGAATGGGTATTATTATTCTTCCCTCTATTTGAAATATACTTGATATTTCACCTGCCTCCCACAAGTTTGAATCTATTTTCACGCCGCTATCTGTTCCCCATATGACATAGCATAATCGAGAGTATTTCGGACCGCTAATTTAAATGCTTGAAGTATTAAGACGCCGCTTGGTCTCCAGTGTTTCTAGTAATCCTAAGCTTCGGTCACCGGAGCTAGGCGTCTTACAGAGCAAATTTCAACTGGGAATATGCTTTGGAAATGGCTAATATCTGAAACCGGATTACTGCGAACACTTCCGATAGTGCCATTTTCACGTGTCTAAATTCGGACCTTCTTCAGTGTTACAACGTAGCATAAACAGAAGAGAACTAAGAGCAAAATGACCTAACTTTCATTCCACTACAACCGCTGTGATCAGAGCAGGTGATCTTGACTGAAAGCAACCAACCTCAAAAGTGTCATTAGACCATATTTCTGTTTATAAGATCACTTTGTTCCCACCCTGTTACTTTTGCTTAGACCATTTGGACTTTGTGCAAGTGTATTGTTTAGTCTCTGAAACTGTGATTCAAAATTCCTTCGCAGTATAAATGACAACATGGTTCTCCAAGCGCAAAACTTGTTTATTTTAAGTGGATCTATCTTCTTTGCCATTGGAGCGGAGTTCCGATGCTCAGACCATATTTGCTCATGATAAGCTTCGAAGCATGCTGAAATCAAAGAAATTCAGATCCATATTTCGGACGGTCAAAATAAAAAGGCTTATTAGAGCTGGTGGATTTTAGGAAACCTTTTGAATTTCTGGCGTTCAGTATGATTGCTGCTGTACCGTGTCATTTTATAGATTACTGCATACTCAATTTCTACGCTAAACTATCTATTGCAAAGGATTTTAGATGTATCAGTTCAGTCTTAGGTGATCCACATCCGGTTGCAAGAGCGAGAGAGGTTTTTAAAGTTGCACGGTCTAAACAAATGTGAATAAATGAAATATTTTTCGGGCTGCTAACCCCCAGTTAGAGAGCACCCAACATTCGGCTCTACTCTCCTGCCAAAACGCAGAATGGGCAACACATAAGATCAGGAACTTGGTCTAAAGGCGTGAATAAGATGAACACAAACTTCCGGGGAAGGTTGCGTGTAGATTCACCAGGAAATCCATCGCCTCTGCAGGCTTGTAGGTAGATCTCAGCATCTCATCCAACAAAACCAACAACACCGTTCGTATAGGCTAGCTGTACTAGATAGAGTCCTCTTCACAAAAATGGTTAACTTGTAATACACCGTAGATTTCATGCGTTCTAATCGCCAACCAACAGTACAACAGCATGTATATAAGCGATCTTTAACTGAATGCATGGATTACAATCGTGCCTAAATGGGTGTAGATTATTAAAGCAACAACAATGTGATGCGTAAAACCGCCGCAGGAACATGTGTGAAGTCGTCCACACTCCGATTTACCGAAGACGATGGCTTAGCTGTTGTCAACGGTCCGTCATAGAGCTCAATTTCAAGCCATTAATATCTAAGTGCAGCTTGCCAAACTAACACTAGTTTAACCTACTCTCTTCAGAAGCCAATGGACCCTGCAATTTCAACTGGACAAACTGTAAAACTTTGACGGTAAGCTAGCAAAGTATTTCAGTATTTTCTCTGCCAACGCCCTTGAATCTACCTCTACCAACCGATGCCGTATCCTTTCTGTAGCTCCGAAAATATTCTGCATCCGGCTCAAAACGCTTTTGTCCGGTCCGAAAAGAGAGAATGCGCCTGAGCGAATCGCCCCAATTCAATGTTTAATTTTTCACCCATAAGCTTTTTTGCTCAGTTTTGTAATGTATTGCACAGACATTTGCGTGCAATCAATAATGTCGCATTTCAGTCAAAAAATAGGGCGGCAAAATAAAATAGGAGAAAAATAAATAAAAAATTCACTCAATGCACCGCCATAAATAAAACTTATCGAGAAATAATCATAGGAAATTATGATAGATGGCTCAAGAATTTGGTTAAATACGGTGACAGTTTGTAAAATTTGAACTAAAGTAGGAACACGGAATTCCTATAGATATTAATCTCTAGATGGAAAGGAACGAAAACAGATCCGTGCAGAAATCATGAGATGACACTTTGAAAAGATAGTGTACCAAATGCATGCGTGGATCTGAAAAGAATCGTTGAAGGCAAATTTCCACATGCGAGATAAGTGCTAACTCACAATAGATTGGAGGGACAATTCAGTTAGGGGGTCACGAAAGATAGAAGATAGAGG
>LUCM01000151.1:363656-382774 GCA_008360955.1 Fasciolopsis buskii
CTAGATATCTCACAGAATCCACCCCGTTAAATGTTTTGAGTTGATGGAAGACGTTTCGAATGGGTAGGCCGACCGAGTGAGTGAGAGAGAACAGACATTCGAAACACTTGTGTTCAGATTTAAACCAACTCGTGTAGAGAAATCGTAAACTGAATATAAGTTGTTGGAAAAACTTTGAAAATCACTGTCGTTCGAAACAGCTTTAGAGAGGGCAGCATCATCATCATACTTAAACAGATGACAGACGGAGCTAGTTACTGAGTCGCTGATGTAAGTAGAGAAGAGAAACGGTGAATTTGCTGCACCCCGCAGCACGCGTGAGTTGGTAGTCAACGGTTTTGAAATTTTGCCGTTCAATCACGTGCACTGGGTTCGGTTTGTAAAGTAATCAGACGGCCATGCTAATAAAGACTTGGGACAACCAAATGTTTGCAGCTTGTGAGGTAGAAGTGACCGTGGAACAGAATCAAATGCCGACGAATAGTCTAGGAGCGCGCAACGGACGAATTTATTTGGTGCATAAAAGGACTTACAAATGTGGTGAATGAGGGAGGCGACAGCGTCTAAAGTGAACCAGTTCGATTTGTAGGCAAATTGATGTGGGTGGTCAGGAGGATACATAGACGAACGCAGACGCTTAGGCGTAGCACGTTTCGTCAGTATAAGGCTAGAAAATTTTAGGGCGATCGGGCGAAAATGTTTTGCTAAAGCAGTAGAACTGTTAAAATTTGGCATGGGAGTAATTGTGACGGGTCTCCAACCGTCAGGAATAGAAGACGAGAATAATGATGAGTTAATTAGAGAAGTGAATGCATCGGTCAAAGCCACAGCACCGTGTATTAAAAGAGCTGAAGACAGACTGTCAGGACCAACCGCTGTGGTAATTTTAGTGTTGCGGGGAGGGTCGAGCATCTGGTCTCTAGAAAACCTCGTAAGTGTTATATCACCACCTTGTCCAAATATGACCGTGGTCTAATCGGAAGAATTCCATGGGAGCACGATTGATGCTGCCTGCATCCGCAGAAGTTTTCGTATGCTCCTTCTTCTTCCCACATAACAGTCGAATGCCTTGCCACAGAAATCGATTGCAGTTACCGTTTAGGAGTTGGTTGGCGAATGCAGTGTCGATGCGTTTGATTTCAGCGTTTTTTAGGTTGGAAATATACCGCACGCTTGAGTTATTTCGGGGTTCGTAGAAGTGATCCTTGCGTCTTCCTAGAGATTTCAGTTTGTGAGTGGAGATACCTCCATTAGAGACGAATTGTGTTTCCAAGAAACAGCAGATATCAAAGATTGCGTTGGCCGTCTCCGTGAATTGTTTGACAATGTCGCTTAGCAGGGGTTCAAAAGAGAAACAGGTAGGTGCATGTGAAAGTGATTTCTGAAGAGGAATACGGCTGTTGTGTGAAAGGCTACGGAGGCAAACTCGGATTTGATTTGTTCGACTGAGGAAATGGAAAGCTGATCTAGGGTATAATTTGGGCCTCAACAGAAGCAGACAATTATTACTACTTGATATGGGAGCACGCAGTTTGAGGGGAAATAAATCAGGGTGGTTGGTAACTACTTCGTTCTAAATGGAATCGCCTCTGTTGGGGGAAACACAGAGGTCAGTCAAATCGGACACCGTCAGTGGTAGGGTAGATGCATGGTAGAAATCACCCACAATAATATGCAGACAATGCTGAAAAAGAGGAGCAATAAATACTAGAAAAGGGTAGGAAAATGATGTGGTATTAGTTACTAGCTGAATTTTACGATGCATAAATTCTTTAAAATTTCTGCGTCTCATACTGCGTTAACTGTGGTAATTTTACTTATTATAGTTACCATTGTGTCATGATCAGTGACATGTTTATTGCCGACAAGCAAACTTGTTAGTAAAAACCACGCAAATTAATGCATTTTTTGATGAACACAACAAGTAATTATATTTGATTTTTGTTTATTCTGAGGTTTTTTCTTACGGCTTTTCACGAGATTTACTGTTCATTTCGGTACAAAATCTGAAAACAGTCATGTTTGACATTTCCACCTTAATCGGTGATCTTCAGCGGTCCAGAAACATGACATCCCAATAATTGGAAATTGGACCTGCGAAGAACAGCTATGTCATTAGGCGGTACGAGCCTGTCCAGTAAAATTTATTGAACCTGGAAAATCAAACTGCGTGTCAAATATCTTTCAGTGGCTTCGTTCGGTGACTAGTTGGTTGACCTTTAATTGAGGAGTACTTGCCCCATGGGAAACTGTGCTCTACTATTCGACAGATACCAGTAACAGATTTGGGATCTGTTATTTAGTTTCATCGTCCGGAAAATCGTTAGGTGTCGTCGTGCATTGCCTAGCAGAGAATTCGAAGTCTTGACCGTACTGGGAACGATCATCTAAAAAGGTTCCGATAACTCCAGTTTATAAACTAGGTTCCTTTGGGAGTGAGCCGTTAGCTAACGTTTTTGTCATAGAATGAAACTATCAAGCAAATAGAATACACATCCCGAGTGCAATTTTCGTTTGAAATCGGTTTTCCATAGGATGGAGCAGAATTTCTTGCCCCCAGAATTAGGTTACACAAATTTGCAAAGGGAATTTTTGACTATTAGCATTTTGTTTTTCAGATCGGTGTCCGCAGATATACCACAAAGCAGGCTTAGTTTAATTAGACGCTTGTACGATAGCAACGGATATTAATTGCCAATCAACAGAAGGTCAACGAATGGCGCCAAATTTGGATGACGAGAAGTTTCACGATCGCACATAAGCTTTCGCGTGACGAATGGGCAAGTAGGGCAAAAGCAATCAATCATTCCACAGCAAACAAAATATTCACTGGTTATGTGAATACGTTTTAGCGATACGAATGGTGCAAATGATCCCCTCCTTGAAGTGTTCCTCTTCTGGAAGGTGGAGGTATTTTCTGTCTTCTGCTATTTCCTGAATTCGAGACAATATTCAATAACTCGGTCCTATTGTCCCTGGTATTTTCAAGCAGTTTAACACTACAGTTCGATAATTGGCAGTTTTCTGTCCATTGTTCTTCTACTTTTTATGAAACATTGTCCAAAACTGGAACATCAGAAGCAAGCGACCTAAACCATGATGATAAGGATAGGCGTTGGGGTAAAGATTAAATGGCAGATAGGAACTCACGTAACTCGTAAGCTGTCAGTAAGGGGGACAGTGGACCTATGAGCGCGGTGCTGTCATTTATCAAATGCCATTTTATTTGAATCGTTCGGAGGAAGTTCTCGCGCTGGTACAATCCGCATGTTAAAACTCGTCAGTTGAGGACTTCTGTTATAAACTATTTTCTCAAAGCAACTCACTTAGAAGAAAGATTCAAACTCATGAACATTTATCACTTTCGAAAGGTAATTTAAAAATGGCTTTCGTTGTGTCGCGAAGTGACCGTAATTAACTTTATCTCACTTTTCGACGGATAATTGTAGAATTTACCGTCAAGTTTCACTTGCTTAATTGAAGCAAACGCCAATTATTACACAAAGCAGCTATTTGATTATGTGAAGGGCAGATACCTTCTATTTCTTTTGTTTGTTCCTGCAAGCACCAGAGGGAGAACGTGCTCACTGCCAGCTCACATCTGAACTTAACCGGACCATTATAACAAACCGCGTCCGATCAAGCAATTTGGTTAGTTGCGGCAAAAACCATGAACTATTTTGTGTCACTGGTCTTGTTTAATCCCAGCTTATACAAAACGCAGGGTCAGCAGGTGATTAGTTTACGTAAAGTTTGCGTTTATCCCATGCTTTGGGCACTCAGCTGGAATATCGACCTATTTTGACCTCTACGCATGAGTCCCTTTTCTGGGAGGGATAATTCGGCCTTACTAAATGGCTTACATCTCCCATCGTTTTGGGCTGTAGGTGGAAATAGAGAAAGTCTCCAAGATAGGCCTGCTGTTTTTCTAGAAGCCGGTAAGCTTCCATGAGGAGAATTCTCCGAAAGTGGATAGTATTATATTCACTCATTTATCTGCAACGTCTGATGCGACTGACTGATTTGATAACGCAGAACTGTTCCTCAGTAATGCAGTCGAAAACATATTCTCTACCTTGTTTCTGGTAAAACTTGGCTGCCGCTTTTCCAATTTTTTAGCCAAACACTTGTCATAACCAGTTATACCATTTCCAGTTTTTGAAACCATGTCAAAATTATTTACACATTCAGAAATGGTCAAGATTTCATAAGACTTTTCTAGTGTACATCTGCTCACAGACTGTAGAGCAAAACTAATTATTAGTAGACCTGAATTAGGCACGTACCAATTTGTTCACGTATGATTGACCACGCTTCAGGCCTATGCGAACGAGACCTCACTAAGACCGGTAAGTGGGATTCCCGAATGGTTTTGACACAATTCCAATTAGTTTTGACGTAGGTCATAAATAATTAGGAAAATACAGTGTGTCATGCGTCTAAGCGGTGCTGGATGGCATTAATATTTTTGCAGACGGTTGCATCTCATGATTGATCGTGGAACTTTTTGACTCAGCTGGCTTTGCTCCGTGGTTCTATGAATCTGCGGCGCAAACCAATGGATAAATCGTAGAAACTATACAAGAATTGAACCAAATCAGTCTAAGGGCAAACAGGGCCTAAATCCCTAGGTGAAAAAGCGTTCCGCTTTTCAACGCAAATAATCCTCAATGGGCGCATGAGACCGAGTCTTTCCACTAACCGTAAAAATGTGTGCAGTGATTGGTTATATCGAATGAAAGTTTGAAATCCCAACTTTGGTATCGGGTAACCAGCCATATGACCTGTCTGAACTTGAGCTACTTTATTAAGTTATATCACCAGGAGTACTTTCCGTCAGACAGACCGTCTATTCGTTGAAGGTCTGACTAAATCCAGTAGCCCGCTTGTCCGTGTCTCCTAGGTGACTACATTCTGCTGGACTCACAACGGTGGGTCGATGAACCATCATGAAGTATTCAGTTTACGGCCCAAACCTACAAAATGAAATGGACAAACAGGATGAATTTTGCGATGAATTCCAGTAGTTGGCAAAACGTATTCCAATGAACAGCACATTGTTAATTTGGGGATATTAAAACCTCTTCAAGGGACCTGAATACTTGCAAGCCCAATGAAGTACAAGCAAATCTGACCTGGCAAAGCCGTGAAAAAGTAGCCGTGACTTGGCAACTTTTGCGTAATTCAATCGACTGCCAGTCATTATTGTTTCGCTTCAACACACCACCGTCGTTATAACGGACATCCTATTGACCAGATGTTGAAATATTATTGGTGGGAATCATCAGTCAAGAACTTTCGCGGGTACCAAGACGGGATTGCGAGAAATGCTAGTGGTCCAAGCCATGCCTCGATGTACCCTGGTCTTAAGCTTCAGCCCCTTTTTGAGAGAAAGCTATCATACCTATTGGAGAGTTCGTGTTTCTTGGTTGAGAATCCCGGGCACTTCGATTGAACCAGTGCACTGAGAAAGATTATAAGCAGAGACTGATGAGCTGGTTCGTTAACGCGTCCAAAAACGACATTATTTTTAATAAATCTTTAATAATTCATGATATTTTGACGACACTCAAGCCCTATCAAATACGAATTGCATCCAGATTAGCCCCCAGTAAAATAGGCCATACTGATTTTGTTTCTCCCCCGGGATCCCATTTGTGCTCTTCGAATCACTTCGTTAGTGGACGAAGTTTAGTCAAGTATTCCGTCGGTTTATAGAACCTGGATCTGGCTTTATTCACGCTTGTTATTTTACCCGCCAAACAATGAGGACACTAAACACAAGCGATAATCTTACCTCACACATGTGTGGCTTCTCTGGTACAACCTCATATTTTCGTGAGAACGATACTATCGTCTCGCTTAGGCAGCTCAATATGAAACAACTAACCAGTTTTTCCTAAGAAGATTTTGGCTATGTACATACGATGAACGGTATTTTCCTCAGAGAGAACATGCCGAGTTCCTGCTTCAAGCAAACATCAAGTGAATTCATCTAAATGACCGAAGTATTCGTTTCTTAACTACTAAATGCAATCTCCGAAATAAATTAGGGACAATCGAATAAACCTTTATCGCAAGGCTAGTTAACCGCGAACCTTAAAGTTCGCAGTTAACCACTCTACCCAGGTAACAGCATGATTCAGTGGAACATTTACAACGGTTATTTGGAATTTTGCACATGGAAGGGGATTTTAATGTTATATGAATACTTGTATAAAATAAAGCGCCTGACTCATAAAAATATATGAAGAATACTTCAGACTTAACTGTTTCGTTCTTTTAGATTGTGCCAAGTGGCGATTATTCAATTTGGAACAAATCAAATCTACTTTCATGCTACGTGAATAGTCCTCTTGTAGAGTCGCATCCACTGGTGAGATCGATGGATTTAAAACCGATCAAGGGAAGCTACCGAAACAGCATTCGGCGCATGACCCTTTGTTTTGCATATCAAGGCTCCTGACGAATGTAGCCACTACGTGTTAAACATAACCTTGTCTATATTCTATACTTCTTCATATACAGGATTTTCGCCCAAGTCCTCCTAGATATTATCCGGACTCCCATTACCTCTTTCTTTGTGTCCGTATTTGAATTCAGCAGGATCATGTAAGTTTCTTCGCCAAACTGTATTCATTTCGGACACCAGATCTGCTTGCTATATTTGATACAGACTCTCAATAACGTCTCGCCTTTTGTCGATTAATTTTCTGTCAGTTTACTGGTTGAATCTGGGTTGTATGCCCTGGACTGCGTGGGAACAGTAATTTAATTCGTCGGTCATAAAATTCTTCTTTCTACACGGACGTGCGCACTGCTTGTTTTTATCTAATTACTGACGATTCTGATAACTCGGACATCTGATAACCCAACACACACGGACAAAGTCGTTTCCAGTATTCACCCCACTGACTGGCAATTAGATTCTTGCCATCTGTTATGACCTTTACTGTTACTGGCATGGACATGTCTACCGGAAATTGAACACTTCGTTTTTTGAACAATCTCCGTGATCCCTTGACCAGCATTCAGGTTGTAGACAACCTTGAATTTTAATGCAACCAAATTCCCTAAACAATGTCAAATTGCCGAGATCAGAGGTCAAGCCAAAATCCTCCAAAAATTCTCCATTGATTACTCCGTCGGAATATCAACTGACCACTGTTAGTAGCAAAACTCTACAAAAATAAAAAGAGCAATGACGGGCAATTCGTTTTTCCGTATGGATGTGAAAATCTACTCACTAATTTCCGCTGTTGAATCTGCTTGAAACCGACAACAGTGGATAATCCGCATGAAGATACTTGCATTTTTACGCACCTTCGTTCCTCCCTCATATATACCGCAAAGTGGGGTCAGCAAATTCCAGAATAATTCTCAACCACACGTAATTCTATACAGCTATTTTTCTACAAAAATAAAAGTTAAAAACTGCTTTGCTTGTCCTTGGGGAATAAACAATTTGGTAATCTGCAATTTGTCTCAATCGACTGAACGTTATTTTTACAGTACCGTGCTTGTATCCAGAACGGATGCTTCCTGATCTGAGTGTCGAAATTCTGTTTGAGTAGATCACAACGATTAAGTGCGGTCTATGATATGCTGAACTGCTAGTTTAGTGTTAATTTTAATCCAATCAAGACTAATGAACACCTTATGATCTGTATTAATACATGCATAAATTCAATGACTTTATATAAGAATAATATTAGTTGACTCCTTGAAATCGCTGAATACTTTCTCAAATCTCACCTATTCCAGCAACGCTGTTTAGATGCCCAGGAGCACAAAGTAAGACAAGAGCGTGGTAAACTGCGCCATATAGTCGAGATTACCATAATAAGCAGTTTGCGTCAAGTTGCAAATGAACAGTGAAATCTATGGCTAGCAACTGGGAATCATTTGTGATGCATTGCAGATTTTATGACCACGGACAGCTATTCGGTGCGCACGCGTTTGCTCTACCTGTTCGAAGTTAACTACAATGCTTTATTTGTTACTCTGCTTTAATGAAGGCGCTTTGGGGACCGAGTTTAACTGTGGTTGCAAAATGAAGCAGACGGTGGTGGTCTTGTTTTGGACTGGCAGAAAAGGAATGTGTCAGGCAACTAACCGTTCCAGTATTTACCTCTCACAAGTATCGGAGCTTGAGTAAACGGAATCCCGTGAGCCGAGGACAGAGTTTATTATGTAGTTTAAAAACCCTGAAACATTACTACAAATGTACTCCTCGATGTGATATATTTTTGCTTTTTGAACGTAAAGTATCTGGTTTATACGGAATTGTAGTTTTTCAACTGGTTCGCACAAACTGACAGATTTAAACTGGCCCACTGAAATTAGCAATGGACAAAACGACAATTTTTAACCGTCTATTTATAGAAATCTGCTCAAGGTATCCTAGGATGTTCCTTGTGTCATGCTTTGTTAAATTTTGTCCTATTCACCCAGATGTGGAAAGTTTTCAGTCTCAACCTACGGAACTTGTAACGGGAAGTAGAAGGAATTTGTTGATCTATATCAGTATGCTTTGCAGCAATACAAACAAATGGAATTACGAAGACAATGGGAGAGTATGATAAAAACTATTTGGCGCTTTTGACATTTGGGCGACTTATAGGAACAGTTATTACTAGTCCAAGATTCGAGGCTAAACGACCAAAATAGCTAATAACAACGTTTCTTTGTCGATCATCTTCTAGTAGATGCAATTTTCATGGAGGGGTCCGTGGAAAGTCCTAAATGGAGTCAAATGTTAATGACTGCTAGCCAACTGCTTTGAAAGCTAGCACGACCAAAAATGTTTGCTAGCAACGTAGGCGATGACTATGTCTGGCTGTCTTCCTCACAGTATCGCATATTTCTTTAAAAATATCACAAAACTTTCTAGAAGAATGAATGTGTAGCGACGTAAATGGGATAGTTTTTGTCACCCAAATGAATGAGCAGGTTCTCTTGCGCGGCATAGCGGTACATGCGGCATGGTGCGAGGCGCAACCCAGTCTGGACAAAACCCTGGAATGTAAAGTCAATCAACTGGGATTTCTCATGCCTCTCAGCTTCACCCTAGACCATCGTTCAGACAAAAATTTACCGTAAGCAGCATGTAGGTCTACTGTGTAGGAGTGAATGACCAAGAATCCGAAATTGAACAAATTTATTAGACATTCGGGGTGTAGATTGAACTCTGTGTACGTGCTGTTGGACAGAGTAAACAATTCTAAATGTGACAGCGAAGGGACAAGATCAACAAAACCGAACTTTTGTTGCCAATCCAAAAGGGTAACCAAGAGAAACCGGATAGAGACAAAATATATTATGCGAAATAAGTGCATTTTCCCGCCACACATGCCCCTAAATTTCTTATGGTAAGAAATTCAAGCAACCTAAAACAGTATCTCATTTATCAAGTGAAAATTAATTCATGACGTAAGAATAACTTCGGAGACAAACTGATTCATTTTGTTTACAGCATTCTGGTTATTCTTGGGAGCTCACAATCAGGGATTAGTTCTAGCTGAGAGTGTTAAGAGGGATGAAGCTAACATGATAGAATCGTCACATTCTACAACTACTGATTTGTTAAAAGACGACTTTTTGCTTTTCTGCAAATGTAATTACTACATGGTGTTCATGTGTTCTGTTCGCAGATTCCCTAGAGAAATGCAAAAATGAGTTCCTTAGTTCGGAGAACGTGGTGCTTGTGCCTTCTCATCATCTTTTAGTTAACCTGGCAAGCAGGGATCAAATCGACGATTCCGCGACTTTCAGTTAGAAGCACTACACCATTTTGATTTGTAGCGCCTAGTCCCGCGTGCGATGCTGTATTAGGACGGAGAAACTAGAGTGCTGTCTCGGTGGACATTCTGGCAGCGGATGCATGGCAGTGACTGAGGATTCAATTGCTGCATAAGTCTACTGTATCACAGTTGGCGTGTCTATAAGTAGCGCACAAATCAGACTTGAGCCATGAATCATTTTATACAGGCCAGCACCCGTGGCAGAAATGCTCTAAAAAATATAATGGGCAATGCAATGTTTCGTGCCTTTATGTTGCTGTCCTTGGGAAAAGGCACAATAACTGATTCATTTTACTGGCGGTGCCCCATTGGATCACAAGTTCATCATCCGTAAGACCCATAATTCCCAACTGTCAACTACCGTCCAGTCTGGGGCATTAGATATTAGACTGCTGCACGAACCTGACTGGTAGTCCCACTTGATCTAGCGTGACTTAGTCCATTTTGGAATCACATTGTTTCGTAATTATTGCTGGTAATTCACTCCTTCTCTGACAGAAAATTTGCATTAGTACTCAAGGGATAGGCTTGATATGCTCCAGTCATGTTGTAAACATCCACCGAAGCTCATCGACAGACCTTCGAGTACTCTGATCACGTATGAGTTAGACTAAGAGCAAATTCAGCGGTATTTTCCAAACATACTTTTGATAACGTTTTCTAGCATGTGGCCTGGATTTCGAAAATTCAATCTAATAAAGCAGTATTATCGATTTGAATGAAAAAGAATCAGCGTTTTCGTTATCTTGAATAACTGAAATGCACTGGGACACCAAATAACGTGACGAGTCCAACTGAACTGTTTATGAAAAAAGCAGAATCAATAAATTATGCTCAACCGCTCGATTTGCTGATTTGCACAAAAACCTCCGTTTTCGAATTCTATTATTAATCAAGAAAAGCACTCATAGTATCGTGAACTAAAAACTGCCTTCGTGAACTATCGTCAGGTTCAATAAATTCTGACGAACTGGTCTGACCCAGGCCATTAGAGAAGCCGTGGGTCACAAAACCGACGACGTAAACCATCAGGGTAAATGCATGTGGTCAAATTATTTGTATGCCTATTTTCAAAATATTTAAGAGGCCACATTGCAAGGCATTAAAAGACAGGGTCCATCGAAGAAATTTTGTGTTCTAGAGTGCTCATGAGACCTCTTTCTCAACTGCACGTACTGAGGAAAAAAGTATTTTTCTCCGGGAAACCAAATAGTTGCAACATCGTTTTATCCCTACTGGTTTTGATATGGAGCAGTGTCCAATAAAAATGAATTAAGAACAGAGTAAACAAAGTTCACTGACGTGGATCCGTCTGGGTAATTTATGTTACCTGTAGTCATGGATAGCTCTAATATATGTTCTATGTTAGACACCTGCTCAGCCCTATATTCTAGAAGAATGATGCCATGGAAAAGACGGACAAGTTGGATTGGCTAACAAAGATGCCCATCTGAAATCCAACCCGTCGCGGTGAGTTCTAAAATAAAGTGATAAACTTTCGAATTTCAGTCATGCCTACTATCATTGAAGTGAAGCCCAGTATTGAATTAGACTAGTGGGTGAAGTTGCTTCTTACAGAATACTTATGATCAAATAGCTTTCAAAGCCGAAGCATTATTAAAATTTCAAAGCATCAATAGTGCATTTTTACTTGGTAAAAAATGACAAAATTGGTACAAAAGACTCTTGGTCGAAAATGACACCGCTAGATTGTTTGGATAAGGACGCAACGGTGTCTTCAAAATCCAGCACTGTTCGTTCATTTGCCACTGGTTTCGTGCTTGCGAACTTTGATCACGATGGATCATTCTTACAAGCTTCTTTGCTGTGTGTGCATATCATGCATATTTGTATGTTCACTACAGGAGTTTTTCGATATAACACAATGTAATATAAACCTTGCACTGCAAATCATATTTCCTTTATTCGGGACATGTTGTGTACTCGTCAATATGATGCATCAATCGCCAAACCAATACCGGTGAACAAACAAAGGTCCGGATAAAATCATGTTATGCTCAGAACGTGACTGATATTGGCTAATCTGTGAATATCTACTATTCGTATGTGCTTTTGCACACTACTATTACACACGTCGTTTTTCTTGTTACTCGACAGAGTATAAAAATCTCGGTGAACTCTTCTGGTGGCATGAGAAACAACATTACGCTGTTTGACTTGCCTAGTTTTCTGTCCGCAATTCGCACATTTACCGTTTAAAGTACCCAACAAGACGTTCGTCCTATTTAGCAATATACGTGTGACAAGCTTTGGTTTAAATTTTTGATGGTCGCAAGTGCTGCCTGTCTGGCTCTTTTCTCCAACAATGAATCGGTAAGAGAAATTACAATTGTTGTGCTCTTGCCACGTTTTCGCGCAAGGACCACATTTGGATCTGGCGAAAATGTCCATTATATCTTTGATCTCAATGTTTATATTGAGGCTGATTGAATATGTCCTTCAGGGAGAAAATTTGCTATCCAGTACGAGTAATCATCAATAAAGCTTAGCTATTGCATAACTTGCCGATTAATAAAGAAGTGTCTTCTGCTTGTTTATGGAGGCGTACTTTTGATTTTACCATTTGGTAGAAGAACGGCCTATGTTGTTCAAATGACTTTATCTTTCGTCTTGCTTCCGCATTTCGACGAACTTCTATTTTTTCTGTCCAAATGGTTTCACAGTGCAAATTCTAGTTTCCTGCTTTGTTCTGGTTAAAGAACTCAGATATCTGATTTCGTCAGACATTTTTCTATCTGGTGAAGCGAAAAATGTCCCCATAGGCAATAGTAATTCAGATCAAGTTTGTATGCCTGTGTGCATCGTCTATTATCCACTCAAAACGTGTTTTCTGAATGTTCAGCCAGGTACGGACGTACTTGTGTCCACTTCATCCTGAGCACGTGAGACTTAATGGATTGTGTTTACTACATTTGAGATTAAGTGTATACCGCTGCGTCCGTTGAAGTGGCTATTTTTTGTATTAGCAGATTCGGAAGCTCCAATTCTCCGCATGATTCCAGCTAAAACAATTTTGAAGTGCTCAGACAGACCGAACGAACCTCGTCGCCATCCCTTACGCCCAAATTCGAAAGAAAACAAAAGTGAACAGTGTTGGGTAATTTTTTGATCAATTAAATGTCAAAACAGAACACTTGATTCACCGAGTTCTCAGATAATTTAGTGAATCATGGTCACTTTAGTCACGTGACCGGATTTTATTAAACAATACAAATAGATGGAAGCTGATTTCACCGAGTTCCATATCGTTTTTGAGTTACTCCATCGATCGGCAACAAATACAACAATAACAAGTGAGAATTTGAGAAAAAGTTAAATTTTGGGCATTCCAAAAAAGACTGAAACTTCTTTTTCGCTTTGAGGTCGAAGCTGAGGTTTATCTTTTACATAAAGTCCTGATCGCAGAAAGTTGGGCGTGAACAGCATCGCCAATCAAGTTGATATTTACATTGCATGGTTACTTGACAAAGTACGAGTGAAAATACGAAGATGGCTGAAGTTACTTTTGAATACTAGTTCGCACCGTAACTCGAATGAAGAAATATCGCATCGTAACTGATTCCCTGGAGATTCTAAACACAGCTAGAATGAATGAACAGTAGTCATGTGGTTTCCACTTCGTATTTTACTGTTAAAAGCACATGTTGAACCGTGAATTCTAAAAATTGAACCTCTCAGTGCTCAAAATTTCGTTACAATCTTCACTGTTTCCCTTAACCATTCAGGCTCCAGTGCAACATTGTAAATGCATGGTACATGAATAAATTTCAGCCGAGTATTTGTGCCCACAGCAATTAATGATTTTCGTTTGACCAAGTGATTTTACCCATCACTGTTTGATGAAAAGGATTTTTAGTAGTAGGAGATTAAATGTTTTCATGAAATAATTCACTATGTGATATCATTGCTCAGCTCACCATAAAGAAAACATGGAAGCACTGTATAGCTGTTTCATCCTCGTTAGGAATCATCAGTAGGTCATATCGAAAGCCTTCGTCGTACTTAGGCTACCTGCAGAGAAGTCATCTATCAGTAGGGGTCGATCGCTGCGAGCTAACGGACAGTAACCATGCAAATCAGTGACGGATAGGTGCAACATCATGTGGTGAATTTCAACAAACCGTTCAGAGCCTGCCCGGTAGCGTAATGGCTAAGGCGTTCGACTCACAATCGTTCGTCCCGGGTTCGCGTCCCAGTTCGGGCGCAGTGGATATGCACTGCTGATGATTCCTAACAAGGATGAAACAGCTGTACAGTGCTTCCACGGTTTCTTTATGGTGAGTTGAACGATGATATCACATGGTGAATTATTTTATGAAAAGGATTTTATTGTAAAGTACAGCTTGGGAATGGGGATCTGGTTGGTAAATCTGTGCACAGGTTATTTGATTCGCTCATAGTTTTCTCAGGGCAAATTTCGTACCAATTGTTTTTTAACCAAGCGCAGAATGAAAACAACAAAAGCCATAAAATAACAACCAAATTGAAGTGAAAGCAGAGGTACCATTGACAAATGATTGGAGAGACATCGATTTTCTGTCTCCACTAGTTGTGTCGATAAGTGCTTATTTTGCGTCTGCAGTTGAGCCGGCATAATATGTAACATACGCAACGCAGACTTCATCCTTGGGCATATTCCAAAATCTGCGTGGCCAATAACTTTTGCATCTATCTTCCGTCAAATTTGATGCTTTCGTAGTAGAAAATCGATGGAGCTGGATCAGCCTGCGGTCCTCCCACGTGAATGCAGAAGTTTCCCTTGCTTAAATTCCTTGGGAATGCCAGAATTCATGATCTTCTCCCCGGATGAAACTAAGCCATTTTCTTCTTTCCGTGTGGTTTCCATTGACCATGCTTGATTATTTGTCTTTGAAAAGTTTTTGAAATCAGCTTCTAGAAGATTCTGAGCTGTTCTTCACGATCCAGAAAATTTCAATGTTTTCACCGTTCTTTTACGTTAAATGAGAAGCATAAAGAAATTTTAGTGAGACAAATTATTTCTTGTCCAACAGCTTCTGTTCATTTGTTTGCCGTTTTGCTTACCTGATACTTTCAACTATAAGCTACGAGGAATGAAACGGGAATAGTAAAATCTTCACCGCGATCTCACGTTCGTGTGCATGTTTCCTCGCTTCCGCAAAAGTTACAGCCAAAAGATTTTTTTATTCTTTCCTTCCCCTCGCCAAAGCCTCGGTTGTGTTTCGGAAAAAAACTGACTAGTCGCATGTAACGAAGTGGTAGGTTTTCGAATCATGCTCCAAGAAACGGACTGCAATACACTGTTGAATTAGGCAAACGATCGATCACACTGAATGTATGCGTATGACTAAATGAATATTCGGCAATCGATCCTTGAGCCGTAGGGGTGAAATACATGCAAGAATGATGTGTTAACTCAGTTTCTTTTGAATTCCTCCAAATAATGTGTCAGTTTACTCTCGCTGTGATAAGCGTTCTTGGGAGGCTACTAGTTTCGGCGGTAATGCAGTGCTTGCTTTGTTGGAAAGCGTTAATTTTCCAAACACTTAGGGGTACTGTGCGTTTTGAGTACTTTTCATTTTAAACATGATAATCAAAAGTATTCGTTCAGATGCATGATTCACTATCGCATCCTTTTTGGTAGAATGTGACAACTTCATTAATATGGCCGAATCGGAACACCAAACAGTAGGATGGGGTAACGGTGATTTTCGACACAAATAAGACAATGCACTTGATGGTATTGTTTTGTAAGGTGAAATTTTCTTCTTCGGATTAAATTTTCTTTTGACCATCAAGGAAACCACAGCATTTATTAACCTGGCTGCTGTACATTCAATAAATTCGAACGACCCATGGTTTCTTTGGAGTCAAACTAGACTTGCCAATGTTAACTTGATAAAAGTTACCGGTGATGTCCCTGGGAAGGAATAATGCTTTTAAACTTTGTCATTTCTTCTATTGTTTCAGCACAGTAACAAGCTTCAGAGTCGGACACTTCAGTAAGCTGGATTGTGGTCCATCTGCTCCCTAATGTCTCAATTTCAGATTGATTCCGGAATTCCGTTTGGTTGGTTCTCTTCTGTTTCGGAGGGGCAATTTTGCAGCTATTCCCGAGTTCGCCGTTGTGCGTTTTGAATGCGTTCATTGTTACTTTAATCCGAGAGAAATCTCAAGACAAAAAACGTTTTCCTTCGAGAAATTGGTACCTGTTTACTAGTAGTTCAACAATCCAGTCAGAGGAGGAAGGCCAGCGTTTCGGCTAATGTGATGTAGAAAAGTTGTCCATCGTCACTGTTTGAACAAACTGGAACTCGCCGAGACTGTGAACTACTTATCCACTTTGATCGTGATATGATATAACAGAAATATACTTTTGCAATCGTTTAGCTTCACGTGACATCCCAGCACTGAGACCAGGAAACGAGACAAAAAGGCGAGAAAACAGTATGGCGGTTTTGGTTGGACATTTTGCCATGAGTTTCGTCAAAAACAATTGAGCAGAAAAAAAAACAAGTTCATTTTCGATCTCATGCCGAAGGAAATCCATTTGTCATTAAAGCACCTAACGAAACTGAGAAAAAATTAAACAAAATTTTATGGCTGCGTGTTTTTCTCATTTTCTAGCGAACAGCTAAATCTCATTACCCGAGACGACTCGATGTTACTAAAAGCATATAGTATGATTGCAAAGCAGTGTATAACAAAGCAACTCTCCTGTTGATAGGTGAAGGGTGCTTTTGTACATACTACTCCCAAACCGAATACCACTGACTTATCACCGTGGGCTTTCCTCTACTGACAGGTTTCGCTTGAATGACAATAAAAACGACAAGTGCGGAGACAGCAACAACACGAATCGTGAAAACAAACAGACTTAGCGATTCACAAACAGTTCGTAGTGCGACGGTTCGCGCAGTTGCAAACTTCCAGATGCATCACGTTGCTGGGTGCGCTTAGTGGACAGCCACCAACGTGCGGTTTGGTCGCAGACGAGAGTGGGAAACTCGGCATGGGGAAAATCCTCAGTTTGCATGCAATTTTTTAATGGATCATGCTGGAAAATCGTGCAGCTTAAGTTATGTTTCACCAACATTCACGATGCATTATTTTACACACAACAATTAGCATTTCACAAGAAGAGGATACTATTTTGAATTTAGGAACCCGATGTATACGTTAACAAACCAGATCACTTGATTGCTATACCAAAGCGAGTACATTTACCATATTTCAGAGTTCCAAAATCTTGATTTTTTAAAGGAATCTTTAGCCTTTTACTCATCGTAATCTTTTAATTATTATTGAAAATTGTCTTCCGTAGGTTTGTTACTGCTATCTCGGACATTTTTGTCCGTAACGTTCGGTTGATTAATTGGTTAATACGACAATGCCTTTGCATTACCGCTTACGGAACTTTTACTGTCAGATTTTTTGGTTGGTTATACACTTCTGTTCGGGTCACAGAACCTGCACTGCAAGGGTTATCAGACTTAGAAAACGCTCGACAACGAAAACCAATAAAAGTTGTTTTATGGACATTTTCTCTGTTGATGAAGAACAGTCGTCAAAAAGAGGGTACATGACCCGAAGTCTTTGGTTCCCATTGCGAACAGCGTGGCATGCAGAGAAGAGCAATGCACTTCCCCAGAAATACCATCAATTTCGCCGGTATCCTAGCTTAGGCGGTACATGCACCAGCCAACTTCCGGTTACACCATTCTGGCACCGACACAATTTGACGTTGGCACTGTAATTTAAAAACTTTCCAGCGATCACCGTTGTGGTTCATTAGATTTAACATCCGAGTAATGTCCTAGGGAGTCAAATCTGCACGGGCTGAGGAATGAATGAACGGGAGGTTACCGGCAACAATGGCGCTATTAGTGGTATACATCTGGGGAAATTTCTGCTATATCTGTAGCGTACGTTACAATGCATAAGTAGTTTGGTTCAATGGAAAAATGCTTTCTTTCAGGTGGCAGCAATTTCATGCTATCGATTAACTGGAAAATAACCTCTCCATAATAGGTTTACCAAAAATAATTCGTGACTATTTCTGGATGATCGGACAACAGTGATATGAACGAAACGGACACGCCTAGGGTGGGACGAAGTTGATGATTCAGCAAAAGATCACTTGGCTGACGGAACATACCAAGTTGCGATGGGCAGTGGGACTCGGAAGGAGTCATACTAATCTGTTAGTGTGGATACCTGAACTGAAATGAACATTGGTGTGAAAGCAAATTAATGTCACGTTTCGTGCGTAAACAGAATTCTACCGAATAAGAGTAGGCAGAAATCCACTCCGAGGGAAGTTGACAAAAAAGCGATTCTACCAACCGGCTGATAGGGGTTAATTTTTCTTGACGTAGGTTATTAGAAATTTCATTATCAGGAGGATTGAGGAGAATCTTTTTTAACTAACACGTGCCTGTAAAACTCAGCATTATTAGGATACTTGGAACCATATTCCACAGAAGACCAACAAGCAACTAAAAGTGATAAAAAAGAAAACTGTCAGTAAAACGCACCCAATTTGGCTCTACCTGATAAGTTTTCGTCGATGCAAAACAATGAGAACGGAAAAAAATAAGAAGTTTACAGCGTAAATCGGCATTCAATGGATAGGTTATTATTAGGAAAAATGTAATGTTAATAAGGCGCTGTGTGCAGATGCCGTTCGCCAACGTTTCAAATACCGTAGATAGTCGTCTCAAGGTAAGTTTTGCAATCAAGTCGATGAAGGAACTTTCAAATGTTAAAGGATGTCTATCTGTCCGTTTGGCTGGGCGTCCGTGTATTTTGAACTGTGTGACGGCTGAGAGGTTACTTGGCCTTCACGTCATGCGCCGCCATCTTGGTGAGGTCAAGTAGCATGATAACCTGTGGAGTGGTTAGGCCTCGATGGTGTTAGGGCTATCCACATCTCCGAAACCGCTACCCCGTCGTTCCGATTGATGCATACCGAGTGGGTGCTTATCATCATTCTCGGAAAACTTACGTTCAATGCAGGTTCTGAATCGAAGAAAGATGACTTCATTTCTCATCATCATTGTCGTGTCCCTCTGTCATGGCATGTAAAGCGATGGCTGAATCAAGCTCAAGTTTTGATAGGGCACCCTTGTCCGAAGATCTGTATTTTTCTTTCCTTCTGTATTCTGTCACCCGTGTCTCTGCCTGTCTGCTGATTTGTCCCATGTATTCCGCTGGTCATTTCTTGCAATTGCTTTTGCAAATGTGGTTGTTTTGGTCTTACACATCAACTTGATCTTTAGCCTTTGGTAAGTGGCATTTTGAAGTATCATCCAC
>LUCM01000151.1:383378-429996 GCA_008360955.1 Fasciolopsis buskii
TGTTTGAAAGTGTGGTATATTGACGTGAAGCAAATTTCTATACCTCTGATATTTTTTGATGGCGCTAGCACCATTCGTTCTTTTAAAGAAGTGTCCGATATTAACAACGAATCTAAATGGCTCATACTGCCTTTAATTGGTACACTCGTGTATAAAGTAACCACATGAAAACTCATAACTACTTTATCATTTTCTAATTCAAAGTTTTCCGCATATGGGCACATTCGACTTACTACTAATGGGGTTTTAGAAGTACACTGAAATAATTAACCATTTTATAGTTTCCACACCTAGCGCAGTCTATAATTGGATGAACGGGTATGTCAGGTTTGGGGATATTTGGTAAGCCATGAAATCTCCCTGCCCTGTTGTTCGTTTTCATTAATGTCAACCACAGATATTACACTAGTTTTTGCTTCAAACCGGACAGTTACATTTTGTATAGAATTTTGAATTTTTGGGAAATCTACTCAATCGTGTTTTGCTAGGTCAGGTTGGCTAATTCCCTATTTGTCTCGTTTGGCATGTTTTAAGCGCATATTTGAATTTGTTCGAGGATTTTCGCCGTGAGAAAAGATCCAAAAATTCACATTTACTACAAAACAAATTTGCAGTGAGCCAGACTTTCGCAAATATTTGTCTAAAACCGATCTTTTCCGTTGCTTGGTCAGTTTGAAAATTTCCAAACCTGGATCATCTGAATGACCGTAAGCCACTTCACTGAAATTATTGCACAGGTTTTGCCCCGATTCATCACACTTTGCAAACATATACGTTGAAACACTGTGAGGTTGTAAATGAAGGCATAGGTATGTTTTAAATCTCATCCCACTGCATGGCCCCAAACGTTCATGTTCTTATATTATGACAGTGAGACAAAATAATGAACATGCTTTTTCCATGGCTCCGTATAAGATTTACCATGTCGTTAGTGAATAGAATTTTACTCTCGTATCTTAACCTGAACAAGATTATCGTGTAAAAGAGCCAAACTGATTTGCTCGCTAGCTGATCAATAGTCGTAGCACTTTAAGGACGAAAATTCCCTTGAAACCAGTTTCATTGTTATTCAGTCGCAGAAAGGAAACGTGGTTCTGTTTCCGGTGTCACGTTTTCGTTTTTCTCTTGTCTCCATTTTACAGTACAATTGGATTAAACATTAAACGATTTATTATTATCACTACTGAATCCACATGTCTGCAATAACGCAGTCTAGCATGCATTCTGTTTCGAAAGAAGGGAACATTTCACAGTCTCCGCAATGAAATCACTCACAGATCCAAAGAATATGGGATGAACAAACTGAAAGGGAAATCATCTTATCCGGAGGATAGGAATGTTTCACCGAAACCGAACTTTGATACAAAATGCACAGATTTATTGCCACACAGCCAAATAAGTTTGCTTGCACGCTTTCCTATTTTAGCAATTTATTGATCTTTTTCCTGGTCTTCTTACACTTTTTTGGTTATTGTTTGTTACCCGTTTCAGTGGTCGGCCTGAAAAGATAGACGAAACGAGTAATATTTTCACAGCATTGTTGACTAACTTGTATAAGTCTTTTGAGCAGTGCTAGTCAACGGTTGCATAACAACAAAATACCCAATAGTTTACACATCGGATTGGTAATAGCTGCATGCGACCGCTGAGTGCCAAAACATCCTAACCCATATCCTTAAATCAACACAATCATTATCTCATGAAATTCCTTTGTTCTGTTCGTAGACTAATAATTGCAGTGCATTATTTTTCTAATCGGCAAATAATCCTTGAAAGGACATGGTCGTGTTTTCAGTAGAAAAAAGTTACCTTCGTCATTACCTTTGAATTGAAAATATTCTGCGCTTCTGATATGTTTGTTCTCAAAGATTTTCTGTGAAGGTCATATGACGATAATTAGAAGAGAATATGACACTGGGTTTATGATTCTCTTATTAGCCATCAGCATCTTTCCGTCGTTCCGCAGGGGTGGAGACATTTACACACCGCTGCATGAGTATGCTGTGAATCAGATATATGATAACTGAAAAGCTTCCCAGCGGAAAAAAACGCACGGTAAAGAACAAGTTCACTTTCGGCAATTTTATCTCCTGAGTAATACAATTACATGAATGTGAACAATATTCATTGTGTATATTACATAAAAAATGTGCGCAGCATCACGGTTAAGCTACTGAAAACGAGTCTTTTTGCTATCAGGCTCGCTTAGATGCGGCCAATGGAATTATTCAGCTTAATCTATATACCTCCAGGGTGCCAACTGCTTTTTGAATCGGTAACCATGCCCGTTGCTTGCCCTGGTTCATTCATTCATGGGTTGACAAAACCCATTAGGTATTCCGACAAACAGAACACTTCGATTTTTCTTCTCAGTAGTTCGGATGGATCAACAAATAACCAGTCTTTTGCTTCCGCAAAAATCTTGTTAATTATCATGATTTGCCATCCATTCATGCTCCTAAAGATTCAACTGAGATCCTAGTGAGACAACTTAGGTTTTTTTAATCAGTGATCGCGTATTTCAAGAAAGTGCGGTGTGTTGAATCATAAGGTATCCGTCACCCCAGGGGGAAACCGGAGCTGTAACTCCAGCTTAGGGTAACAAGGTGAATGAAAACACCGGCAACTAACGCTGGTAAAATAAATGAAATGCGATATGATAAAGAACCACATATCCATAAGGTCTATCTTATTCACTCAACCTTAGACAATGGTATTTCATTTTATGTACTTTTCAATCCTCAGAACATGCTGGTCTTAATGTTTACTTGGTTCGAGAACGTTTATTTCACTTTGATGGTCATGTACTAGTATGAACTTATGCACAATAGACACTAGCATACAATAGACACATTCATATGTCACCACCGTTTGGGAACATGAACAGTACTACAGAATCACGTGGAGAAAAAGCTTACTTTTAAAAATCCCGCTAATTTCAAGATCCAAAAGCCCGTTTCGTGTGATTTTGTCAGTTAACAACCCAATGGAGGACTAACTAGCGATATGGCTAATGTATGATCAGATAAGCGAGAGCTATAGAACGGGGCTGCAGCTAGCAAACGAAGGCAACTGAAGGCTCCACGTATTTTGAGTGACCGTATTTTCGAAAGCCGAATGAATTAATCTGTCCACACTAGTCACATTGCCGGAAAGATTGAGATGATTGACCATCTCTTCACAAGACTGAGATGAACTTTGAAGTTTGCACAAATTTGGCTGCATGCTGAAGGTTGCTTCTGAGAGCTATTCTGAACTGGGTTGACTTTTAGTCTGTTTCCATTAAGTAGCCAGGACTAAGAATTATTGCAAATTCATGCGGTTCATAGTTTACTCTTAAAAAACACCCTGGAACACAATAGACCTTGAATATTTCTTGGTTATAATAGATATAATCTAGTTAACAGTTCGGTACTGATAACAGTCGGAATGGCACACCTGAGAAAACAAGGTTGAGTATCACAATCGGGATATGTGAAAAAGTTAGCCTATGAAAGACTGACAAACCTGAATAGGAGGGTTCGTTCTTCTTCGAAACGCAAGCCCAATGACCAATGCAGATTAGATATTCAGTCATAGAGGCTAGATAATCGTGTGTACTCAAAATAAACAGTTAAGAAACGGGGTCTAAGGTCTTGCTTAAATAAGCAGAATGTTCTCGACGCAGTTGCGAATGCATTAATGCTTAGATATATCCATTTGCATTGATTTCATTAAGACGATTTTCAGGAACTAAGGGCGATCCAGAAGTCAGAAGCGTTAAGGCTCTTAGTTACTTGGGTCCTTTCATGGAGAAAGCTAAAAATTCTTCCTCACTATAGGAAAAACTGAATGCGATTTCAATAAGGCACTGATAACAGCGTTCTTGGTTAGAGCGGTCACTTCATTGCCCGATATGCAGATACTTTTGATCGTTCAAACTAGGTTCAAAAGTTGCGACCGTTATTTCCAGCGTTAGAATTCGCACACAACCTTCAAGTATTCCCGCCCTGCGGCTAGTCCAGATATTATGTGATTTGTAAAGAAATTCCTTTCTTTTTTTACCTTTTTATTATCGTTTATTATTTATTATTTATCAATGAAATAACAATGTACATCAAATTTCAGGAAAGAGGCCGCAGCCTGCAGAGGGCTGCCAAGTGGGAAAGTTGACCGGTGGTGAGAGGATTCGAACCCGCGACCTTCACGTCCGAACGTCACGGGCTTATCCGTTTGGCCACCGCCGGCCAAATCATACAAAATACTACTGTTTAAATAGACAATTTTTGTGATTGGAATGATTCCAGCTTTGGCCATCGCCCGGTATTGGACAAAAACCACTGGCAACTGCTGGAGCACATGGGCGGCAAATTCTTTTATGGATTCGCACAATTTTCACTGAAATAAATTCAAGATTATCAAAATTATTCCTCACAACTAAGAGTACATTTTTCTCCGTTGACGAAAAAACGTCCCTTTAATCATAAGTCAAGCAACAATTTAGGGGTATAATCAAGAACATTTTGTGAAAACCCCGAGGAAGTCTGTGACATCGTGGTGCCGAAAAATACCCTAGATTCTTGCAAAGGTCATTAGTACTGCTTATTCTTTAGCTAGTATATCCAAATCAAGCACAAAATTGTACCTCCTTCCTGGCCACAACAGTTAGAATTATGCTGAGAAATCTTCCATAGAATTACAAGTTTGGACCTCCTCAGTCTGTGCTCATACGTGTCCGCAATCAAACAGGCGAGAAAATTTTTACTGTTGATCAATGTAAAAATCAGTGGCCAAGATTTGTAAATATACACTTGTGAAAACCACCTATCACGTGGCGGGATATAAACTGACTTTTCTGAATGTGAATTGTTTCTTGCTTTTCGGAAAGTTTAACGTAGCATCTAGTACAACGGTGTTAAGCTGGACACAATAGGTGATGTTTTTCGCATAACTTTTGATTTATTAAACAAAGTATGCTTTTCTAAGACATGTGAGCTTGGGAGTGGGGAAATTTGGCATTAGTTTTTAGGAACTAAACTTCATTTACTCATGTCCCGGCTAGGCTTACCATTGCCTCTTGAAAGTTCGTCAGCAGCATACTGCATGGCTGAGCGGTAAACAGCTCTAGAAAATTATCTAGAACAGTAAATTCGAAGGTTTTTGATCTCAGAATGTGGACAATTCATGAACAAATGCTAAGAAAAATTTTAGTATTGTTATCTTCGAACCGAGGTGGATTGGTGACACAGAAACCTTAGGAAGTATGAACGACTAAATGATGTAAGGAATGTATTGAAAAAACCGATGCACCATGTATTCTTTTTTATTACGAATGATATAATGTTAATAACAGCGTTGTCGGTAGATGTAATGCGCCAACGTTTCGACTACCGTGGGTAGTCTTTCTCAAGACAAGTTTTACAATCAATTTGATTGATACTATTGTTGATGAAATGAACACCGATTTCCATTAGACTTACCGAAACATGTATTTACCTCGTTCACTCCTCCAAACTCGATTTCATGCTTTAATAGTTGTGAAAATAACTACTCGCAGTAGTAGTTGTCCGGGTAAGTTTTCCTCCAAGAGACTTGTTTCCGTTCCTCGTAAGTGAAATTTTGTCCAATAATTACAAATTATCCAGCTAAGGATAGCTAACCAAATTAATGCCAAAAATGTTCCATGGAAGGGTCGTTTATGGTTTGTAATTGCCCTTCAATTCAGAGCAACCTAGTCTACTACGAGAGTATTAAGGAGACTTCATGCTCATTTGGGCTTTGTCTACCACGATCATCCCCCTTAGGGCTCCGATCATGTTTACGACAAGGCAACTGCTTAGTATAGCACTGTTATCCAATCTTGAGATTCGGCGGTACTAGATTAAAAAGGAAACCGTTGGATCAGGTTAGCCACCGACCATTGAAATGTATGAATGAATTAAACTCACGTGTCACCAAATGTCTTGTGATCAGCATTTCGTTGGGCCTATTCAATGTGGGATCAATGGCAGATTGAATTAGCAAACAAATAATGTATGGCTCGTACCAAACAGCCCGCGGCTATGAAATTCAGTTGTTACGCTATGTTGGGATTTTCGAAATCATCTGAAACTTCTGCCAAGAGTGTTATAGTGATAGGACAAAGCAATATTTCTTGTAAAAGATCAAAATTATTGATGTGATCGCATGACATTTGACCAGTTAGTCTTTCTCTCCAAACATAACCGTCGGTGTATTTGGATTTGAAACTAATCCGTGGGGGGATTTTTGTAATGAGCTTCAATAAACCTGGTGTCAGACTTAACAAAATCAATTTCACCGGTTCTTGGTGCCAAACACGTTCAGTTGCATGAGCCAAGGGAAGAAAATAACAGTGAATTTTGGCATGATGGTAACTCCGTACCAGTCTTAGTAACGCAGCTAACGAGTCAGCTGAATCTCTCCTTTTATTGAGGAATGAATTTCCGGGTACCAGTCACTCCAATTGAATAAACATTAAAAGAGCCACTTTTTGAGTAAGGAGAACTGCAGCGAAGCCAATGAGTTTGACCAAGGCTGTGGCAGTTTGCTCAAGGAAGGGCAGCACTGATGGGACTGTTATTCTGATTGTTACTTATAATTGTTGAAAAATCATCCCCTTTTTCTGAAAATGAACAACTTTCAAATTCAAACGGATTAGTCCAAGCTGATTTGTATGCCAAACAAAATTAATAATAATGGTAATGGAAATCGTGCAAGCGTGTGCAATACGGTTATGCAAAATATCAAGATTTGACAATTATTAGTTGTCAAAGAATTCCTAAGCGGACGCTTTTTTCAGCCGCAGACTGCTAATCACCTCGAGGTGCATCGTATTTTACTAATTGATGAATTTAACTTCTGATGGAGCAATCATTCATTAAATGCTTTCTCATTTAGTCAGTAATTCACCATTGATCGATCAGGTTTCTCAAATTCACATACCTGGAAAGTCTGGTTGCAATTTTCCGACGCACTCAACTAGGCTGACCTATCCCTGGATTTTGTTGCAGAATATATGTATGCATATTCTCTGTGTGAGGTATGTCCCTTTAAAGGGCACAGTCATGATATTACAGTCATCCAAATCGCATATGAACCCAATATCATCTCCACATTTTGCCGATGAAGTACAACTGAAGGTCCTATTGGACGAAATGTGAAGATTAATTAACGCTTTTTATGGTTATGATAATGACCAAATTTAGATAATAGGTCTCCATATTTCAATTGGTTGTCAATTGACTACTAAGTAGATCTTCGGCATTTTAGTGGCATTCAACTACTCCTGTTTTTGAAACACCGGTTGCGAGACACAAAGACGTGTTTTTTTGATTCCTGTTGAATTCATGTATGAAGAGATGGGGTGGGAGTCAAGTAAAAGTTGTAACTGACATGAAGCAACTTACAAACCTAAGTATTTCTGCAATCGACACATTGTTTCAGTCCATGGGACACCGATATAATATATATATATAATGTATATAATATATATATATATATCATTTTCCGATTGATTTGTAAAGGAGCTGGCAACTGCGCCCTGCCTCTAACCAAGTTTTGAAGTCACAATGTCCATATTCTAAAGAATAACCTGGCTTTCCCGGTTTGAAGCCGAATTCTTCTGGTTGTTTAAAAAAGACGTTGCAATAAACCCAACAAAATTACAAGGCCTGAAATATATAATCATCTGTTGCTGTAACAGATGTGTATGGTTTGTAGAAATCTTGACAGACTACAATGATTTCTTCCAGTCAATATTTACGCAGCTTACAGTGACAGTGAGATTATTCCGAGTTATATTGATGACCAGACCTCAAAGAAGCACAAAAACGGAGCGCAAGTTTTGTATCTCAGTTTTTAACCACCCCTCAAAATTCAAACATTTAGTATCTGGAGCGAATAAGCAGGGATAAACCAATACAAAAGCTGTTAAACAACCAGTAAATGCCGTGGCGATTCAACCTGAATGTCACGAATTCGAGTTTTCCTCGAGCCAGCTCAATCTTCAACAACTGACAGCACCACGTTGGTCGAAGTTCCCTTCTTGAAATTGATGTACATTTTATTTTATTAATCAAAAAGCACGTGGTAAGAAATAAAATATGGCTGGCAAATTTCGTGTTGAGACAGGTAATTATTTCCAGCAAATTTATCATATACTGCAATGCTTCCGGTGAGTAGACGACTTTATTTGGAAAAGAAACACTGTTCATCCAACTATCTACAACGGCGTTTTGCGCATCTGTTGCCATACACAGTTTTGCCCGCAACATGAATTCATTCGTTCAGACAGATTTCGAAGGACCAAACTGAATAAGTAGTGTGGAAAACTGAAGCAACCTGCTTGATTACAGCGGGTTTGTTTGCTTTTCCGGTGTTAATCCCATCATGAGGACGAATAGCCCACGTGTTTTCGGATAATGCGGTGGTTCCTGGCTTGAGATACAATCTTGTGCAATTTTTATTTTGAGTAAAATTGCCTTTGTATGCCAAAACAATTACGCTGTTTCCGTTCGAGCATTCAGGCACAAAATGTGAAGTGCATTGGGCGAGAAAATGATGATTAATACATTTATTCAGATAGAGATAAAACTGAGGATAGAGTTGTAAATAACTCTTTGCAAATGTGGAATTAGTTAGGTAACATTGCAACAATCACACTTGGGGATTTGCACCATCTTTTATTTATGGCTGCCCAGCGGAAATATTTCCAGCATTCGTTAACACAACTGCCATGTGCAGGCCTAATGAAAGGTTTATTACGAATAATCCCGACTGCAGTTTGTCCTTGCGTGTAAATAGTCAGGTGGAAGGGGTAAATGCATGACTTTTAAAGGATACAATTGCCACCACGCTTTTTGTTTAACCGTCCCCAGGTGTTCCTTTGGCATCATTTTCTTGGAAAGCCTCTTCTCTGCTCACAAATTTGCACAGTGTAGAAGGTGAATTCGTTGAGCCGGATTGCAACTTAAAAACTAGCCACTGGAAATAGCTTTCAGCCAAATGGACAAGTGCAGACTAAGACAGCTTGGCCTATAAGTGATAAACACCTGATAGCTAATGGATATACCGTAGCAAAACCTCGGTTCATTGGATGTTCTTTGCTGTTTTTCGGTTTTTCCCTTTGAATCTGGAAATCTCAAGTGGCTAAATAATAGTTTATTTCAGGTAAACATTGCGTGACATTTTATCGAGCTTCTGCATTGCATAAGAAATCTGTGTACATGAATTCATTATTAGAAACTTGAGGTACTAAGTCACAGTCCACAGAGGCTGTCGCTCAATCCATAGATCAAGAGCGCCTGGACCTGAGCCATTCAGGATAAGAACGGAGTCTGGAGTCCAGGTAAACCGTCGGCCAAGCAAACAGGATGTGCGGGTTTACTCTAGAGTACAATACCGAGCAATACGAAGAGACGCTCAATGTGGATTTTAAAATCATTCAGTCATGGGATTCAGCTGATTAGAAGTCAGACCCCATAGAGCTGGAGGGTACCAATTAGCCGTTCTGTCAAATGCTATTCCGTACAATGATTTCATCGATCTGTTACTGCGTTTTGTCTGTCATACTGTGCCATTTTATCCAATTGTAGTCTGACCGTTATATGCATTAGGACACAGGTTTTTAAAGGGGTTTTTAGTCAAATCCGAGTCTTGTACGATTAATATCACAGTTGAATGAATTTAAGTTTGCCTTATTTGTACGTCTTTCAAATCTGTGTGAATTATACCATCGCGTTCAAGTTTATTCGGTGCAAATGTTTCCCTTTTTCAGTCAAAGTGGATCTGTGTTTTGAATGGTTGACTGAGTCAGCCCCTCTGCTGTGTGGCTGACAGATCTGTGTAATCAGTTCGACAAATATCTGGTCAGACTTGACGTCAGTCTAAACGTTTCCAAGTCCGGTCTTCACCAATCCAAGGCATAACAACAATTGACATTCGAGTAGATCTCGGATTGCTTGAAGAGTAAAGGATAACCGATAAATGAGAATCCTTATGGGTACGATCAGGAAAACTAGCGCGCATGAACGAATGCAGAATTTCAAGTAAGTAAACTCAGTTTTGTCATCTTTTTCTTGCACCAGAATTCTCAAGTAAACCCAATGTTGGACCGCAAACCCTGGTCAAAAATGATGAGAATAAACCACCAATTCATCGTGGCTTCATTGGTATCTAATAGTATTATCCATGAAATTATTCCATGTTACGTTGCAGTACACTGATAATATCAATTTCCTATTGGGTCAAAAAGAGACTTACCTTGTTTTGAATTTCAAAATTTTCGACTAACATCTGTCATTGTGAACTTGCCATCTCGCGGATATGGTCTCATTACAACTTTTAGGATTTACAAAGTCTTCTTGCGTTCACCCCTTTGGGTGAGTTAGGCTCTCAAAAGCAATCTTGATTTTTAGCGAACTGTAAGCATGACAATAAAACTATAGGATCACTATGCACCCAAGCACGTTGCTATGAATGAAAGCCATAAGTGATGTCTAACGAGTGCAGATTAGTAGCAGGTCGAAGCACGAGAGAATACAGTAAACATAATCCGAAGTAAGCAAACAACAGACTCTCATATTTGCTGGTATATCCATCTGTACTGGAATAGGGGCCCATATAGATTCCCTCGTTGTCGTTGTCATATGTGAGAATGTACTCCTTTGGGGATCGCATCATATTATTACACCTCAAAAAGAGCCAGCAGGAACGATAGACAACCTGAATTCGCATTTGAATCTTGATAGAAAGCATCGCCAGGATTAATGAGGCCATTTTTCGGAACGGTGGATTGGAGACATTGGTTCGATTTGATACAGTATGACCTCTTTCGTTTCCATCTGATCAGGCCGGAAAGCAAATTGCTTAACTTGAAACCACGCATACCCAATGTTTTGTCTAGTGAAAGAAATCATCAAATTTTCGCAGGATTGAAATTCAAGCAACAGTGCAAATTGCAATGGATCAAACATTGGCTCTAAAATTAGATCCCTTACGGTCGAGGATTTTAGCCTTATTTGGATAAAGTCGTTTCGTCCTACGACTTCGTCGTACCAGCTGATAGGTCGTCAAGGGTAAGTGACTAGTTCAGTCGGTTTGCCTTTCTGCATAACTGCCGTTCATTCGCGCTTCTGTGCCATCTGGGCATTGGTAACTAGTGAGCTGAATCTCTCTCAGCCTGAATGTTCCCCCAAAATGCTCATGCCATGCCGTAAGCAGATTACTTTCGTTTGTGTGCATCGAATGCCACCTAACGATCACGGTCCATCATCACCAGCACACTGGAACAATGTTGAATTGGTTGATGAAAGATAATAGAAGTATTTGAACGCTCACAACAGAAGTCTAAATGCCACTATGTTGATTCCTCACATAATTAAAGCTTTCAAAAACAAAATTGCACGGTACCAATAAAAGATGCAGAAACTGGCTACATATTAGAAGAACATGTTGCTCTCAACAATGATAATAGTAGTTGGGTTCGAGCTACAGGAGCTATCGATTCTTCTAGCAAACCAATTTAAACTATAGTCTACTCAAACTCTGCATTGCAGTGTTACGTGACCTGTCATTAGTATTCATTTAGGCGCTTGACAATTTTTTCACCAAGTCACAAACCACTTTCCTTTATTTTGATATGATTGATTCCCATGAGCTACTCTATCTTTGAATTTTAAGCGGTCCAACTAGATCAAAATGGTATATATTACCGGTATAGTTTCAGTCTGCCATGTACTCCTTTGAACACAATGATATGATTAACACTCGGTACAAGTATTCAAACATTTTGGGTGAATGTACAAAGATATTCAAACACCCCTAAAGAGTAACCAGTTTATTACTAACAATTAGTGCTACCTTTCCCACCCCATTCCAAGGAATACTTCGCGAAATTATTTCATGGATACCTTCACCCGATTTCTCTTTAAGGACGACTGTCACATCACAGTGGAATTTCGCAATTATTATCGAGTAAAACTTGCTCACTATTGGCGAGGCACAAACATGCATCATCATTTTGACTTCAACTCATCTCCTGCCAAGAGTATATGATGGAAATATGTCTACATCGCATAGCTACCTAGGTTTACTGAGAAGTAAACATCTGAGAGCAAATTGCCCGGATAGTTGTTAAATGAAATGGAAGTACGTTCATTTCCATTGATAAGCCCTGTCAGCTACGCCCGAACGGCTTCGAGAGGCTGGGGCAATGCTTTCGATAAAATATCAACCTCCGTCACTGATTATTCCATTTGGTAAGAAGTTTCCTATGTCAACTGTCATTGATTTTCGAGTCTAAAAATATTCGCTTGGTTCTGCTTTTCTTTTTTATGATAAACACTTGCGTTAATCCAACTGGACGTGATTCAATTTAAAGCCTAACCGAGATTCACGATCGTCCCGAAACGACCATGGAAATGACGAACGCAGATTTTTAAATTTAACAAAACAGATTGAATTTACGCGAAAACTTTTCCAAATAGAAAACAGCTATGCTCAAGTGATGACAATTATTTAGCTATCCGATGATACAAGAAACATTCTGATGGAAAAACTAACACCATCAAGCGACATTTCTTTTCAATCCACTTCTTTACTGACCTGCAGACTATTCAACAACAACTTCCTGATGTTAGTTAGTCTTAATTAAAGGGTTCCAGCATCAAAATGTTTTCATTTTTCGAAACTTACTACCTGAGCCGCACACGTCCGCTTCGGTCGCCGGATTCTACTTCACAGACAGTTACTCTAGTTGGCATATTTGCGTAAATTCGCGCGGTTTACTTTATTTATTCCGAAAACTGTATGAGAATATTTGCTTCACTTCACGTTTTCCTTGCTATTTCTAATTTGTGTTGACGAAGTGGATGAGGTTTTTCAGTTCAATAGAAGCATTAACTTGTGCTGACCTCGTTCTTTGAAGGCAAAAGACTCTGGCTGATCGCACCACTTGGTTACTAGAGGCGAATACCAATTGACCTGTCGAAAGTAGCCAGCTACCTGTACATCACTTGCTCTTGCGAACGCAGGGACTATTAAAGTGATGGACGAGTTTTTCAAAGTGCCACCCGACACACACGCCGTGTGAATTGATTCCGTTTGGATTCTCCAAAAACATTGTTTCGATTTTTCAGCGAATGAGCTAGTAGGACAAGAAAATGATGACCTCTGATTAAAGTCCCAGAGCATGTGAAGATACGTCAAAGGACCGATTCTTATCAGAATTACCTTACTATTCATTTGAACATACTGCAAACTGAAGCGTTAAAAAGGTGTTTTAAAATCAGACTAATGTAAAATTTTCCTGAAATATCCAAAGAGTCGAGCAGGATCCCTGCATCATTCACCTGTTCATTTGTTTTGCTTATAAGGAGCAATTGATTCACACCTTTATCAACTATTATAGTGTTTTCCGTGGTTGGTCCTTGGGAATGAATTTCAACCGACACTCCTGGCTTTCTAGCCGCCATGCGTTACGGTACTTGAAAATGCGCGGAATGCACTTTTATCAGGTCAGCAATTGATAATTTATTTTCAAAAACAATAGATGCCCTAATGGTGCAGCCTTTTATCTTTTCGACGTTGCAAGAACGAGCAGTCAAAGGTGTACATATATTCAACGGTAGGGAGAGCCCAAAGCGAAGTTTGACTTGATTCATCACAAGATTAACGGGCAGTTTCGGTTTCTTGCTGTTGATCGCTAACTGCCAACTTAAAAGCCTTAACCAACAAGCCATATAGCTATCATTCACCGTCCGACAGTTTGTTCATGATAGAGAACTCGATAAATACTGAAATCATGGTTGAAATGGTTGATTTAAACAGGATAAGAAAACGCAGTCATACACCGTCTAACAGAGGCATATTGTGTACTATTCATTTTGCTAAAAAGAAGAGTAATCTAAGTTGTCTTGGGCCGACTTCAGAAGCAGAGATGAAAACATGACATTTCAAAGCCAAATCGGACCGTGAAGAGGTCTTGCACGGAAATACCACTGGAAAATATGATGATAATCAGGTCCGAAGTTAGTGCCTAGCAGTGAATGACAATCGTAAGGGTTCTGTAGCTCAACGGGCAAACAAAATGGAGCAACCAGCCGCTTGTTTGATAAGCGCATTTATTAGTTTTACAGCACCAACATACTCTGTTTCTCGTTGCCTCCCCACTGTACAATCTGCAAAAACAAGAAATAACGATGAAAATTAAATACTGAGGACAAAATAGTAAGTTGAAGAACTTTGCAGAAGAAAAAAGCGTTCGAATGCAGGAACACCATTAACCGAGGCACCAATTCATATCACCCACTGTCCACAACCATTATTTCTGGGGATCTCGTGAACCTCAACCAGTTACCCTAACCGCACCTACAACGGCCACGGGAAGAGTTAAGGATAACATACTTTTCTTTCGTGTCATCTACTGGTCACCTGCAACGTAGAACAGCGTACAACAATGTAGTCGTTCTGTGGACGGGCGCAAAACGTCCCACTATCTCATACTATTTTTCAAGAAAACTGATCACGAAGCTAACGCAAAGTAACCGGCTGGATGTGAAAGAAAATCTGAATTCTTCCAGTGTCTGAACAAAACAGAATAAGATTTTCGATTGACATGCATTCATTTCAACAATCTTCTCAAAAAGCGTTCCATTAAATTGTGCAACAGTCAACGGAATAGTGGAAATGTTTTCACTTTTAATAATGGACCGGTTTACCGATGACCTAATGCAGTTTACCTCAAGACACGTTTTTTTCAACATCATATAAGTAGCCTTCGACGAGTTCACGCCCAGCTTTAAAACTTGTCAAGCCAAATGTCGAGATGCTTTGCTAAGTGTGCATGAATGAACCACAAATAAAAGCCACTGGTATCAACTGGTTGAGGCTGCTAGCCTCGTTGTATTTCGGAACATATCCTCTCTCGATTGTTCTCCGCATCACCGCCATCCTCCAACATTTATTGAAATTGTTCTCACGAAAGAGAACTTATAAAACCTCATGTTCAAAGTAAACATTCAGAGTAGGTTTACTAATTCAAATCCTCATTTTATTAAGCCATTTAGCATATGAATTGTTAATGGATCTGGGAGAACAAAAACGAGGCAAAAATCCATGCTTTGTGGCCAAACAACCGAGAAGAAATGCTCTAAGTTTACCGATGATTTGCATGAAAGCAGCGCCAAATATTAGTTTCTACGACTGACCAAAGCCCTCGGCCAATGTCCAGAATGTGTACCAAGTATCAAACATTCAGATCTGACAACTATCTGATTTGCGGTTAGTTCTTGTTTGTCACTGTGATTCGAAAGTCTTATCTTCAAGCTAACAAATGTCTTGACCACTTGATCATCTCAGTTCGCGTGATGTGCCCCATAACGAGATGTGGTCTTCAATAGTTTTAGAAGCACTTTGCTTTGGAGTAATTTACGCGAATTTACTGAATTCTCACGACATGGTGGATTTATTTGATCCAATAATAAATCCCTATTTTTGTTACCATTCAACTCACTTCCTCACTAAACAGCTCTGTCTTGCATTCACTTTTGATGTCGAATACAAATGTTCTGTTTCCGGAACATTTCGTTTGTTTGTTAGACCGTCAATAAAAATGTATTTTTATGTTTGGTTTTACTCAGATAAAATTCGAGTGCAGTAGATAAAACAGTAATAAAGTAACCACAGTTTACGGGACGATAATGTTACTATTTGGAAAGTAAACGTGAAATTTTTATTGAAGAGCTAACGTTTGTCTGTTTTTGTTATGCTTTATCCGGCTGAAAGCTTTTTAAGGCGACCGTTCACGATCAGACTTGAATATGCCGTAAAACTAAGTTTCACTGCAAGGATACAAAGATATCACTGATTAAATCCTGCGTGAATTTGTCTCATTACTACTGCGTCACTGAAAACAGTTGATTTGCTGCCATATGTATTCGAACATATCAAGCCTATGATCAAGTTACGAGGTGTGCAGAATCGGTCAAAATAGGGAGTATGCTATCTTGAAATTTTATAATTTCCTTAAAAAGAAATTCTGCGCGACGGCTCAGTTTCACACTTATTATTCAGAAATCAGTTTCGGCAATTGATTGTTCACTGTGATTGCAATTTATCCCATTTGAGTTCGAATGCTATTTTCACTGGGGCCTAGCATGTTTAAATCCCATCAACTGTAGCCCATACTGCATCTGACAACTCAATCTTAACCAAATAAAAACAAAATACACAACTTCACTTCACACTGACTTAGTTATTTATTTATTTATCCATACCGGGCTGTATCGAAAGCCGAAACTGATGCAACTTACTCTTCACGGTGTCAGTTACATTTTAATTTGACGAAGATGCCCGAAACGCGTGACTTCTTAACTAACATATCATGGCTTTAGAACCCTCATTAGTAATGTTTATGACCTACAGTATTCGCTAAAATTCATGGCATGTAAGCACTGATGGCTAATTCATTTCTCAATTAACATTCATCATAGAAACCTATTATGAACGCACTGATTGCAGACGTGTTTGCTTCCAAGCAGCAGAGTAATTATTCATCGTTATTTTATTTCCTTTTGAACTAGTGAGGGAAAACAAACAAACTATCTAAAAAGTGCACTGCGACATTCAAAAACTACCGAGTTGGTTACGCTTCTCAGTAGTGGGGAGGTTGGGACCCACGTCACAGAGTTTGGAACTTCATGATATTGACCTCCTGAGTACCACTGACGAGGTATGTCTTCCGCACTTAAAGTCTAGGTCTCACGACGAGAAAGCTAAAAACTGCACCATAATGCTCTATCCAAATGACGTTTTAGTTGAACTATGATCGCTTACGTGAACATCTTGTCAGAAAACAATCGTCTAATTATTCGACAGTTGCACCAATTAATTTCATTTTTTAAAGCAATTTGACCATAAAATCCGATCTGCCGTTGAGTTTGAGGCCCTTCAACCAACACTGGGTGTAAATGAAGGAAAATCAATGCCAGAGAACTAAAATTCAACTCTGAATTAGATGGATAGTCGCTGGAGTTCATGAGATGCGATCGATCAAGTTTTGTTCTTTTATGCGATATCCAGCATAAATAAAAAAGTTTGTTTAGGATTTTTCAACGAAGCCCTCGGACCACCTGACATTAAAATTTCAAACAAACTTACTTAGACGAACTAAGAAATGAGAACAGAACATCGAAGAATTTTTCAGATATCTCAACTGAATTCAGTCTTACCTGACGAGAAGGGAACGCGGTTCCACAGAGGTATGTTAATCATGCAGCAACGAATATGAACAGGTGCTGCTGTCGCCCAATTAAGCGAAGGTCTATCGGATCACGGACTAGCCTTGGTTTCACTAATTATCAAGATTTCACTAAATTGTATAGACAAACAATGGTGGCTTTGAGCCAGCTTTTGGCTATCGCCTTATTGAATGAGTTTGAGTTAGGTCTCGGAAATGTTTAAGCCCAGTGATGATTTGTCTTGAGCATTTAGATCGCAGATATTTTATCACCAATCAAGATGACTTTGTCAGTGTGCGACCTGTTGATTATGTTCTTATATTTTAACAGCTCTACCATTAGCTGGTGGTTTTTCCATATGACTTCTGTTTGACCACTGAAACTAGGGACCGATGTTAGGCTTTATTAGCCTGATCTCCTAGACTGCATGCCCGGATTTCTATTCCAGGCATGTGAATATTTAGTGATACGAGCCCGTAGACTTACATGTAGTACTGATCGCTGAGCTTGGCGTTAAAGTCGCATTCACGAAGGAAGAAGAACTGTTCGAGGGTAGACGCTTGTCGGCAGACAATCGTCTGCCAGTGTAGGCAATTCGGATTTATGAATTTTGGTCCACGTGGATTGAAACTCAGGAAGACCGGTCACAGGAAATTTTCAAAATCACTTGATAATTTTCATCTAACCTTGCAATCTGCGAAATTCAAGTCAGTCATTCGAAGACAGGTTGAATTCATTGAATTTTGAAGCCGATGATTTCAAACTGCAAGCCTCGAACCTATATCAAGATGAAAACAACTACTGATGGTTATTGTATAAAGGCAAGAAACAGCCAGAAGAGGTAGTGAATGAATTATGGGAGACTGGAAAACAACGGAAATGCCCACTTTGATAATCGAAGTATATCGACCGTAGGTTTCGTTTCTGTTTCCTTGCAGACGCATCTGTACAAATTCCTAATGGCATGGTCAATTTCAATCGCATTTGTGCACTGTTTCTATTTTGTTCAATTTTTTACTGCACATTTCCAAAAGCTAAAGTTTGCCAAATTTGTTGCGTGATTGTGCCCATCTGCTGGATTTGCAACGAACCAACCAAATGACTTGATTCCACTACCGCTGTCTAGTGATTTTTCTCAGATTTTTGCTCTATTTGCGTCTATTTTATTCTCATTTGTTCGAATCTCTGTTATCTGATTTTCAATGTCAATATAATGCTATTCGTTTTCTGGCATCCGCCTAGTCCCATTTAAAAATCAGCACATTTCACTTACCGATTCTGGGGACAGGAAGTGATGTCCACTCAAGTCTACCTATATACCTCGATTAGTTAACTTACTCAGTTCTTGCTTCAGTATGATGCTACAAAGTCCCAGGTTGCTTCGTTCTTCTGTCCCGGGATTATTCTGATGAACTTTGTTTCTCAGATTTTAAAATGTTTTGCATATTCTTACTCCGACTGCAAACTGTTTTGCTGTCTTTCCGGACCATAGTGGGCGGTAGACGACTGTGGAAAAATGTAAAATTTTAGTTTTCCATTTAAACGGCTACGCCAAATTACACTTAAAGGCGATGAATGAAGATCAGCTTATTTTAATTCTTTCCCACCCAGCTGTCTAAAACCTTGGGCAAAGCTTTTTTCTGCTGTAGATGAACAAAATGGAAATTGATGTCCGCTGCAATTCGTGTTGATTGTTACTCATAAAGTTTTATTTGCTAAACTTAGCTTTTCATTTGTGAACTCACCATCGTCGACTGCGATGAACATGTGCCCAGGCTACCGGTATTCACGAACTATGCTGCGTTACATGAAATAAATGGAATAAAGGTGTTACAAATAAGGGAAGCATCCTATTTTTGTTTCTTATTTTCTACACAAACGTTATATGACCAACGCTGCAAAAGGTGTGAATGAATGAATCAATGAAAACGAACTAGTGTTAACATGTTTGTTTGTTAATATGTGGGGAGATTCATGGTTGATTTCGCAGATTAGGACATCCTCAAAACTTTAGTCGGAAATTCAGTAAAGTTCAAATTTGCTGAGGATTCAAGTCGCAAAAGCATATTTTGCTCACAGAACTGATATATTTCAAACGTAATCGGTGATGCATATTTGGTGCCCTTCCTAAAGGATCCGTGGATTTTGTGTCCATCAGCAGGTGTCTAGAAAGTGTATACAAAAATTCGGGACAAAAGAAAGAATGCCTTACTTATCAAAAGCAAGATAATTACCGTGATCATATCCAGACGTATACAAAACCTCCAAGACATCAAACTTCGTGACAAGGTGTAATGCAATTGAAAACATTTATATTCCACACAGTCTTGTCAGTAGCACTGATGGTCAGAAGATGTTTTCTTTTCCTAATATAGAAATATGGAATTTTTAGTCTCTTTCAAGTTACTTCGTTCCAAATTTCTTTGAACAAATTTACTGTTAAATTTAACCACAATTGTGAGCTTTCAAATCTCAAGTTAACAATGATTTTTTGGGGAAATTGATCCGACATGGTTTAACTTTGAGGATGAAATGAAAAACGCATTTTCCCTTCTTTATCCACAGTCTGTCGCAATTAAATTTGGGCGAGTTTGTTTGTGATAGAGGCAAAGCTCAAGTTAATTCATGTGTAATGCAAGATAATGGCCGGAGAATTCTCAAACAAGGAACAAAGATCTCGAGATAAGATAATCGTTGGTCTGTAGGATTAAAAATTTGCCCATATCCGCTAGTTCATTTTGGGCTCCCTTGTCGACCCAGACACTTCCCACTTACCGAGCGGATGTTGTGGATCCCTTAGTGGACATGGTTCTGACCTCTCATAGTTAAGTGTCTATGCTCGGGATAACCCAGACAGCTAAACGGAAACTTCAAGACCTGACGGTACGACCGCCAGATTTTGTTATGACAAAGTAAACCGGATGTTGAAGTTAATGAGAAACGCAATTGCATCGATCCGACCACTCGAAATCTGCCATTTGAAACAGACATCGCGTGGCTCTCTTTTGAAAGTACACACTATCTTTATTTTGCTACCTATTCTGCCAATCCTGACGTCCTAGTGTTTCGTCAAATAATCAACCGCCACTTTGTGTATATTGCGAGTAACGTGGATTCCCATCCAGTATGATTTTCACCCAGGGAAATCAGATCAGGGAAATGTGGACGTATTTTCTTGAACAGTTTGTGTGTGTATACCTTCCGGGACTCGTTCACTTTGTTATACGGGTACACGTAAATACATAAAATAACGTTATTTGCGGAATTGATAAAGCGAAGACACTTCGGTTTACCAAAGGTGGCATTCCTCAAGACAGTTTGTATCGACATCCGCAAAACTGTCTGATCTTCTCCGTACCTCTTTTGAATCTAATACTCGAATTCGTCGACCGTTATTCTTCGGAATGAAATGTCATTCGCTATTCTAATTGAATGTCTTAGCAAACAGAATGCCCTGAATACCAAGACTTTACTAATTCCAGTTTACGTCTTTATCAGCCAAGGTCTTTTGAGTAACCGTTGTTTATCTGAGGTGCATTTAACTTGGCAAATTGCTAAATTTGCACTAAGGCCTGCCGTACTCTCTCCGAGGCCAAAAAAGGTCGCCTGAAGTTGATCAAGTAAAAGGAATGGACCGAGAAGTCCTCAGGTGATCGCAAAATGCCGTTCCGAATGACCGAAGTGCTCTAGTACATTTGCTTCCATCAGTTTCTTGTAATAAAATGCAAAAAAGGAAAAAGACATTTCCTGTGCTTTCATTTCAACTATGCTAACTCCAGTCTTTCTTTCCTTTGATATCTCCCATTCCCGCTGACTGCAAAGAGAACAGCCAACTGGACCAGACACTAGGCCCTTCTCTTTATCCGAACAAAACAGGTTGTTTATAAGGGTTTTCCTGGGGTCAACACTCAGTGATGGATCCGCAATTTGGTCGGTTTTGGGGAAACCGTGATAAACTGATCTCATAAAGCGGCTTTATCACCTGGTTAAATAATTGGCATGGTCGTTCTGAGGGTTCACGCAGTTGATCTGACCTTTAACCGTGATAAGTTTTATGCCACGATTAAGCGTCCATCACTTTGAATGGCCCGGAATCTAGTTTAGAATCGCTCATCGTGCTACCACTTCAGCTTACCCCTTTGATGAACCGGAAGATTAGGAGCGATGACATGACTGGAAGAATGCGCCGCACTCATCTAAACTTAATTAGAGGTGGAGTTTGTCCATTTTGAAGCATTAAAACCCACTGAGTTGAATTGTGAATGATACACCGTTAATAACAGCGCTGTTGATGGATGCAGTTTACTAACGTTTCAACTATCGTAGATAGTCGTCTCAAGGTGTTTTGCAATCAAGTCGCTGAGGGAACGTTCAAATGTTAAAGGATGTCTATCTGTCTGTGTGGCTGGTCGTCTGTGTATTTTGAACTGTGTGACGGCTGAGAGATTAGTTGGCCTTCACGTCATGCGCCGCCATCTTGGTGAGGTCAAGTAGCATGATAACCTGTGGAGTGGTTAGGCCTCAATGGTGTTAGGGCTGCCCACATCTCCGAAATCGCTGCCCCGCCGTCCCGATTGATGCATGTCGAGTGGGTGCTTATCATCGGTTTCGGAGAGCTGGTCATTCCTTGCAACTGCCTTTGCAGATGTAGTTGTTTTGGTTTTACACATCAACTTGATCTTTAGCCTTTGGTAAGTGGCATTTTGAAGTATCATCCACCCGCAAGAAGGCATGATTGCCAAGATTACTCTGGGTCGTTCTTGTTGCTTCCGGAGTGTCTGATGCATACGGAATTCAAAATGAGGCCGTTTTCTTCCTTTCTTTCTTCGTCTCCGTTGCCGATATGCAAGTTTACAGTTGTTTTCTCATGAGTCGTGGCGTATGGTGATTGTCTTTCAGGATGTCGTTTTGACGCCTTAGTTCCTCTTTACGTTCGGCATCATCACTGCATAGAATTTCAACTCTGTTGGCTGGTGAGGAAATAAGTGTCCATTTAACACATTGTTGATGAAGTTCAAATACTTATCCGAATGTGCGGATTTTCTGTGAATGCTGATATTGAAATTTTCGGGAGTCATTTGCCTTCAGTTGACAATCTAGGAAGCTGACGATTCGATTGGTGTTTTCTGACTCCATTGTGGATTTAATGGACCTACATAGATTATTGAGAGCCTGAAGAAAGCTTGAATTTGTGCCGACTTGATGATTTCAAATCTGTCGTCGACATACCGTACGTTTTGATTCAACCGAATGTATGGAAAGTTTTGCTACACTGGGGGATATGGGTGATCCCATGGCCATACCATCCGTTTGTTTGTACAACTCATGTTTGAAAGTGTGGTATATTGACGTGAAGCAAATTTCTATACCTCTGATATTTTCTGATGGGGCTAGTACAGTTCAAATCCATTCGTACTTCATTGTCACTTTTCCGCATCAGCTCGAAATGCAAACAACACCTCCAGGCAGCGTATGCAAATAATTTCAACGAATTCGTTTCCCCCACCCAGATTTTCGTTCTCACGAAATATCGGAGCTTTTGCAAACTGCATATTCTAAACAGTTATCTGTTGACATTCGACTGAATGAGAGTATTTTCAAAATTTTCTACTTTCCTACGTTGTTCAGTGTTTTATTTCATTTCTCCATTTGTCTTTCGAAAGAATTTACCCTAATAGATTTTCCTTGAACGATAATCTCCCCAACCAGCTTCCGGTTATTTTCTAACATTTTTGCCTACTGGCAAGAAATGAAGTAAAGAGCATCAGAGTTTCCTTGGGTGTTGCGAAAAACAATTGTGTTTCAGACGGTAAAATTTAGCCAATTAGTTTACTTTTCATGAGAAGCAGATTCGAATATTTGCTGAGGTTATTTGTTCTGATAATCTCATTAGCAGTAAATACAGAAAGCAAAACATCTGCGTAAGTTGCAAATGCATTTCTACTGCACTGATTCTTTGGTAGCTGATTCATTTTGACAAAAACAGATTTTATCGCGGAATCTCGGGAATCAGTTGGCCGTAATAAATGTAAAAGTGATTGACAAATGCAAATTTACTCGGGCATTTTTATATGCTGGCTTGTATAAATCATGAAGTACCGCAAGTTAAGAAGGACAGGGCTGCCGGAGAAGATTTATGGTTTTGTATATTCTAGTGTCATGCTTCAGATTGCAGTGAAAGAAGAATTGATAAAATTACTGGCGGTTCAAGATATCAATGGTTGATATGTAAAATGTAAACCTCGAGATTGCGCGGAATCTAGTTTTCTCGCTATTTGTTTTTCACACCCCCTATCCGCATTCGGTTTGTTCTTCGTGAATAGGTCCCGACTGAAAAGTTAAATGCGGTAACATTCGGATTTAGGCTTGCTAACTATTCTCAATGATGACTCCTTGGACAATGTTGCGTAAATTCTGGTCAATTATTTTCACTTTTGCAACGTACGTGAAAACAACATAAGAAAGGAAAAACTCAGTCATGGAATGCGATGAAGAAGCTCATTCGCATGGTGCTTCATTGAACTTACTTACCTTGAAGGCGAGAGGAGGGGAGCAGGACGATGGCCCGCCATGAAGTTTGTTTCCCTGAAGTTTTAGATCTGCTCTCTTCAGTCCTCTTACAGCGATTCTTTCGCAGTGAACTTTATCCACCTTTCCAAAACCTATTTACTTTACTTGCTTGACGTGCTGCACTCCTAAGTCCTTGTCAAAGTGTCGACATCGTAGCAACAACCAATTTCATATTTCTTTCATGATTTCTTTTACACCATAGATTAGATTACTTCCAACTGAAATTCTGCAACCGTGGTTTCCAAACTAAATTCGTATGATCACGAAAAACGAAACACTGACTGAAAGTCAATTTGATTGGAGTTCGTGTGGACGATGCAAGTCCTTATCCCACTTAATATTCAATAATCGATATAATCTGTTATTTATCAAATTTTCTGCCCAAAATCGTATCTAGAAGCACAGAAAATTTATTTCTTGAACAAATGAAAAATTTCAACTATCTCAAAAAATAATTTGATGCATTTTGGTGACAGTTCGTAGAAATTTCAAGCCGGACTATTTCCATGTCCAAGCTAATACCACGATTATTTGAGTATACTACGGTGGTTCTAAGGTGTTTTCGCAATGATTCAAAAAAACGATCTAACAGTAGAAAATTCCTTTGATATTCTGAAGCGCAAAAATGTTTAACTGAAAAATTTTGTATACTTTGAATTTACGCACTCACCTGAGTACACTGATCCTCCTAGAACAAATTGGCTCATGTGAAATCAAAACACACGACTGCTAGAGGCGGAAAGTTTCGATACGGAAAATGAATTATAATTAGCAAGAAACCACGGCCATTCTCATCACTGCTAAGTAACTACAAAGCTGAATTTTTAACTTAATTTGATATAATGTTAAGAACATTATACGATAAATCTAAAACCGAAACGCTCCGAGGATCGACTGACAGTGATATGCATTAGGAAAATAGTAAAGTTTATTAGTTTGGCCACTGACTTACTATGTTGAACAAAGAATAATGATTGATATTTCATGAGCACAAAACAAAATTACTAGTAATGTCCTATTGAATCTTATCCGTCATATAGACCATTTGGATGGAGCTAAAATGCGAAAAATCTTTTTACTCCATCACAGTACAGGACCGTATGGACAGAGATACCTTTCCGCCTTGGTGAGGTGACACAAATTTCAGGAAGATGAATCACATATTTGGATATGCCTTTCAAGCAGAACTTTATTGTAAATTTCACCAGAATTTGGTAAGCACATTAGGATGAAGGGAGTGATTTTCAGAGTTCAATTTTTTCCACGCTTAATTACTGCTAACTCTAAGTTTTGGTTTTTTTTAGAAGCCAAACAGAGCCTACACCGTGACTGCATCCAAAACGCGTTTGGTGTTTTGAAGCGAGTATATTTTTGGACACTGTAGTAAAAGTCCTAAATTCTGAAGAAGCACGGAGAGTAAAACAGTTGGATGGTCAAGTTAGGGGACATAGTATAATGACTGCTAAAAAACACTGAAAGACTGCGGTAACCCTGTCGACCAGTAGTGCGTTTGGACGCTGCATTTTAGTCAATGATTGCGTAAATTGTTTGCGAATAAATGTCCTCAGACTCGCTATGGAAACCAGGTAGGCTTTGTGGAAGAGTTTATTGATGATGATGATGAAGATGAGATAAAGTTTGGGATTTTGAAAGTGTAAGCCAATTGTTGAGCTAGAAGTCGGCAATTTTTTGCTGCATATGAAATTGAGTAGTTAGTGTTCCATACCCTCTGTTGGGAAACCAAAAACTGTTTATACAAAGTCTGTTGCATGTATTTCGACAGGATCTGTAGGTTTCTTTTGAGATACTAAAATCTGGTTGCATATGGTTTTAACCAGTTTAGTTAGTGTCATCATACACCATCTACCTAGTGAACAGTCTTCGATCCGTACAAAAGGCGATATTCATTGGTTACCAAATGTGTTGAATGTTCCGGGTGGTTAGCTCATTGTCACCGCCGATTGCCTAAGCCATTGTGAAAAATACGAGCGGTGTGGAACCATGCGCCATTAAACCGAAATCACTTTTGTCTTTCGTCTTCTACTTTCCTTCTACCATCGATACTACGGTATGCACAGTTTCCAGGCGTGCCATGACCACGAAGTGCTCCCAGAAACTTGGGGGTGGTCAGAGAGACAGGAATCGGACACAGAACATCCACATAAGTACGTCAAGACGTTAATCGCTTGAACCAACCGGCCAGGCTATAAGTGACTGTGTCAACTTCTTATTTACTCCGGATGAATCATTCCATGTAATCGAAGGTAAAATATCGTGATGAAGAATATCCCAAGCTAAAAACAAACGTCAAACTTTTTCGTCAGAGCTGTAGTTCTGACCTTGATTATACCAAGTTCAAGTCTATAGTACCACCTCAAGGTTGAAATGTGATTTCCTAATTACAATAAATTTAGGCGGCACTGGTCTCAGTGCCAATCCAGTAACAAAGATAACCATCAAATTCTTTTAAGATGAAGACACACTGGCGCTATCAGTAAGACATATTACGCAGTCAAGCTTCGAATCTTGTTCAAATCCCTCCCCGTAATGTCATTATGGTCGAAAGAAGAAGTTCCTGATTCTGCAGTCTCGTTTATTCATTCACATGTTCCTGTGGGACAATGTACATCGGCCGCACCACCAGGCGCTTGTCTGAACGCATCCGTGAGCACCACCCGGCATGGTTAGGCACTGGAACAATTGGGTCACTTAATAGCGCAGTTGTTTCACATATAGCACAGACTAACCACACCGTGAATGTGACGCAAGCTTTTCGGATCGTGTATAAGGTCAGAGATCAACAATCCAGGTCGGCAAAGTGTCGCCTCCTGAGCAATGCGGAAGCTGTCGCAACCCGTCTTCACAATCCTCCACTTTGTCCTCAAAAGCAATTTGTGGTTGCGCTTCAGCTCCCCTGGCCCACCCTCCGTCCCAATGCAAACCCTAGACAACAGGTTCTTGTGTATTCAGGTTATACATGTAATACTACAAAACAATTCTCAAACCATGATTTTACTTTACAAAGAAGAAAAGTTTTCCAAATATATTGTGATGTAATGGCATGAGTACGAATCACTGAAAACGAGCTTGTTCACCAACCTGCATTTTCTCTGTGCTCATTAGGAATTTTCAAGGAATGTCTTGAAACAGAGACCGAATTTTAAATGGGGCTGCACAAGTCTTGTACTTTCAAGTGTTCCTAAAACACCCTTTCTCTGCATCGTTTTGAAGAATCGTTCATTGTCGCCAACATTAGGCATTTACTGGTTTCTCTTTTGCCCTTCATATTTACTCCATTGTCTGGGACTTTCGTTAGTCCCCTCTCTACTCTGGTCTTCATATGCATCTTCCCTTTTCAACCATGTTTTGCGCAGGCTTGGTTTTCTATTTCGCAAGAGACTTTTCTATTCCCTCTCATTTTAACTATACAAAATCCAGATTTCTTCTTCCCTTGAGCACTGTAGTCATGTATTGAGGATTCGTCGTCCTAATTCCTCCTTTTCCGCGTCTAACATAAGATTATTCAATACATCCTCAATCTTGTCTTAATTTCTGATCCACAGTTGCTTGACCACTGACCATTTTTCCTTGTCTATCGGTAGTAATTTTCATCTTGTTCCTCCGGGATTGCTTTTGTGGCTTCTAATACACACACCCTTTCTAGTACTCTTCTAAGGTGGTCCCGTACATATTCTGTCAGCTATCGACACCAGATTTCCATTTTCACACCTTTCAGTCTTTTTCCTGGGCGGAAAGACATTGGAATGGGCATCCACTTTCCTTTTCCACAGCAAGATAAAAAACTGATTCTCACTTGATTTCCCCTCGGTAATTCTTGTTGCAGCCATGGTTTGTCTGTTGACCACCGGGTTTACTCACTTACTGTAAGCCACTTGAGAGGCAGCAAAATGCTTTGCACTGCCAGGGTGCCGCTTCTGATGTTATTTTCAATCAAACATTTTGAATATTCCCATGGTTACATCAAAACTCAAAATTTCTTGAATTAACAACTGTTTACCAATCATGGTCTTAAAAATCACCCAGATAAAATTTTACACTTGACTGACCATCAGGTAGGTTGAAGGGTGATGTTTTACAATTGGTTGGTTGTCATGTGGTGCGGTATGATATGGTTGGTGAGATGGGATGGAATTTTCTGGTCAAAACCAACGGTGAAAGAAGCGGAAACAAGCTGTCACTCAGTGAATAAAAATCTCCATCCCATCCTTTTTTGTTACGTCCAAAATAAGGAGGATGCCTGTTCTAATCTGTATCCGATAACCGTTGATGCGTCCAGTCGTCGACTCAATATCATCAAAACATACACTTCTAGCAAAACAACAAGTCGAGTAATCATCAAAATTTGCTTATTAGACCATACCAAAGCTCTCAGATCGGTTTTCTCCGCTCAGCGTTTGGTGATCGATTGATCCTCTTGCTGATTCGTCCCGTCCTTATTAAAGGACCTTGTCATGCAACTTTTGCTTCTAGGCTACCGATTGGCATAATCAGCACGATGTCTCTACAGGTGTGCTAAAACTTGATCTTAGTAATATATGAGTTTTTATCAGTCACTACCCTAACATAGCCCATCCTATCCGACCCCACCATACCACACCACAAACAACCTGTTGTGAATCATCGACCAAAAAGCCGTACAATTTTCACCTCCATAAATGGAGTATCACGCCAAAGCATCCATCCATTTACTTACTACCTTTTTAAAACTGCTGGCTTCAGACAAGCAATTTTGGCTGTCTTTGATTCTTTTTTTTGTTTTTGCTCTTCTCGTCATTCCGATTTCTGATTTCATATGAATCATTAAACTCCTGTGCAAAGCATCCAGCTGGCGAACATTTACCGGTGAGTGAGCGAACGTACTACTTCATGAGTACCAAAACAGAATAAATTAGTAGACCAAGCTTGAATGATAAAATTAAAGTTATTTATCAGCGTGTGTATCAGTCTCTAACATCACATGGGGTTCCCTAAAATGCGTCGTTAATTTCTTTTTGTAAAAACATTAATGGGTTAATTCGTTTTTTATCAAAAACAGACCAATCGCTGCGTACATTTATGCATCGTTAAAATGTCAGTATGATGAGAAATAAAATTGACCACAATAAACAATCGAAACTAACAAATAGAATAAACAAACAAACTGATGTGTGTCCCTCGCATTTAAGCATTTAGTCTATCGAGCTTATCAAAACGCCCGTTTTCCACTGATTAGTTGACGAAATTTCAGTGTCATCTGCCTAGACCAAAGTTTTGTATTTCGATCGGACAAAAATGCGGGAAATTAAAGTCCCAAACTGAAACTGTTTACTTTCATGTGCTTAACGAAAATCCGTTCCATCTACGTGCTCTATAAAATTTGTGGAATAATCCAGCAGGATCCAAACAATTTGTTAAGCTAACCAGTTCATCTACTGTTCACTAAGCACTAATAGTGATTCGATTCACAGCTACATCAATTTGCTAGAGTACGTTTTACGTTCGACCGGCGCATACTTTCAGATTGCCTAAACGAGGCTTGGTAAAAAAGAGAACGTGATCAGAAAATGAAATCACTACCACCTCAAGTTGTTTGAACTAACCAACCCAGTGGCATCGAATTGTCTGGGAGAGGCAAAAACAAAACGGGAATGAAAGCAGAATAGCCTATCATTGCTTGTTTGCTAATACTGTTTTTCTCCGTCTCCCAATATCATCACTGATCGAAAAGCTAAATGTGCATTTAGCTAATTTGTATTCCTTGTCACAAATTTAATCATGTGAGTGAGCTACGAGCGTCTAAGTATGGGATATTTGCTGCAGTCTTCCGAATTCGATGTGCCCCAACAAAAAACAACTACTGCAACAACAACAGCAAGAACAACAAAATAGTTAATTCCGAGTTTGCTTCGGCTGTTTTGTAGTGACAGCCTGCCCGGATCGAGAAGGGCTGGGCAGCTAGCAAATAAGCCATCTAGTCAGTGCTACCAACAATTGGGAATGGTTTATTGAACAGCAGATTTGGTCGTTCTGTGGCTTTGACTTGATAAACACGGGGATGAAATACGGTCTGTTCCAGGGTTTGTTTATGGCCAACCGTCAGTGAGTTTAGTTGGGCGAACCATTGGGACAAAAAACGAACTGAACCAAATGTCTTACAAACTCTATTAAATATTGTTAATAGCCTGATTGCTGGGTGGAGCTCTTTTATTCGATGAATTGAAATTTGCAGTAAAAGTTGCATGATGAAAGTGAACTTCCTTCTCAGTTTACCGACGTGAAAGTCAAATGTACTGTCCTATGTATGTTTTACTTTTCGTGCCTCCCCCTCCCGTAACTGAAGTCACTCAGCCGACATGTGTAACAGTGTCACGGTTGTATTCGCAGCTTGCAGGCTGTATTTTACGGTTTATTTAGAAATTTTGATTGTTGAGCGCAATGACAAGCCGTCGGTTTACCAAAGCAAGTGGTCATGGGGCAGAATAATTCCAGGGCTAGTGCATGCACTGACTAAAATGGCGGTAAACTAGCGCTCACCAGTTATTGGTTTCGACAATTCAGGGTACTCTTTGTATAAGTGAGAGTCTGTGACATCAATCGCTCCAGCTTAGACAATCAATATGAATTAACTGAATAAAATTGCAGAAGTTGGGATAAACAAAACGAATCCAAATATTTTTAATTGGCTCCATCCCCCTGATGAATCACGAGCCTTAGGACTTCGGGGAGTAGTTACTGATGTGCCAGAGTTATTTAGTTGCAATTCATGCAGTTCAGCTTGTTAGCTTCTTTAACTGTACCCGGTCTTCATCCATATAACTAGGTCATACGCGTGTGGTACGAGGATGAACCTTTATGATGACAAAGGAATAAAAAATGGTTTTAGAAAGCTGTGGTATTACTCTGCGTCCGCTGTAGATGGAGTCATTAGAATGCACAATCAAACTAGCAACCATGAGCAGTATGCGGTGCTACAATTCCTTTTCTGCTGACAGTTGCCATACAGTTTTGTCGGTCATCATCCACGTTTAAGACAAGATCACCCAATATTGCAATCATCATAGTTAAAGGGTAGCTAAGAGCACAGGTTTTGGCCATAAAGCTTATTGTCCTCGTTCCGCTTTCCGTCTTTTTGTTTTAGTTACTAAGTTCTCCTTCTTGCTTGGCTCTTAAATGATTATAAAATTGCTATTTGACTGCAACAAAAGTGTCGTCCCTGTCAAACGTCATCAAGCATTACACTCTTCTGGGTCAAACCATGACAATGAACAGTCTGTACTCTGATGACATCGACTGTTTGTGTCATCTGGTCATTCAAACTTTGGTTAGTTATGACGCAGACGACTGACAAACCAAATCAACCAGCAGAATTATCCGACATGGGTGCGTATAGTTACTAGTCCATTTTGTTCTTCACTACGTTTGACGCATGTGTTTACGACAAGGCTTATGCCAGTCACATTAGCCTTACACAGTTGCCCCAAAATAAACTAACGTTTCGTTTCACTGAATGATCAGCCTTGTGATTTGCCACCAATTTAAGTTGTCTTCATGACTGGCATTTTTGAAAACAAATTTACATCGAATTGACTGGATTCTATGAGATTTGGAATTGTTGGAGTCATGACTCGGCTACCTGCTTAGTACGAATAATAATATTGGTTCTGTTTACTCATCCTTGACAGTACAGTCGTTTGATTCTAATTAAATTACTTAGAAAAAATAACCATATTTCTAAAATAGAGAATTTATTCTGGTTTGGCAAATACGATATTTTTGCACGTAAATATTTTTAAAGTTGATAAAATGAATGTTAAATGAATAAATTTTATTCCGTCCCTTTTAGCCATTCCGAAAAGGAAGCTTCCGTGAATTCATATTTATATCCCTTAATAAGTGTAGGAAATCTTGTGGAAATGCAGGCGTTGTTGTGCATTTTATTCAGCGATTAGTTCTGCCCGAAATTTAGTCAGGTCTTCACTTGGAGAAACAGGCAGCCGTTTACAGTGGTGGCTTGTCATCGTACGGAGTCATAAATTTTGGGAATATATCGCAAACATGCTCAATTTTATACGTGCATACATGTATATATCTATGTATATATAGCACGCATAACTCATCAAGCATGCTAAAATGTATTGATGAACTTTTGTAACCTCACGGGAAAAGATCTCGAAGACAAAATTCAAATGAAGCATTTTGTCAAACCACGTGATCGGCAGTGCAAGTAATCTTACTTGAGGTTGATTTTATAAAGGAAAGTCATAAATACATCAACCAAATGGTCCATGCTGGTTAACTAGTATCGTGTTTCTGTACCTTGTTAATCATCGGAGCATTTTGATTTGGGTGTTTACGGCAAGTCCGCCTCAAGGCGGTTAACTTATCCAGAAACCATTTTAATAATTCCAGAGAACTATACCGCTCGCCCTCTAAAAAACAAAATAATGCGGGTACGGATCCAAACACTGGGAAAAATCACAATGACATCCAATCGTAGAATAATTTAACCAATTCTACGTGAAAAAATTAGAAGTCAGCTGCTATGAACCCGATGAATGCTGCGAAATGAGTATCCGTTCAAAACAATGTTAAAAGCCAACTCAGTTAACCACCATTGTTAGAAGTCAGACCATGTATCATTCATTAGTGCATCCTCGTTCTCTTCTTTGACAGCCGGTTCTCTATTTCATCTCTTTTCCAGGCCTGAAAATTGCCGTTATTAGTATCACAAATGAACGAGAGACTGGAAGCACGCCAAATCTTTCACCCTCACCTAACCATAAATGAATGTTCATGGGACTCTCCGTGCCTAGGAAGATTTCTCACTTTTTCTAAGTGCACGGTGGGATCTAGAAGCTCTAGAACGGGGACAAGTGTATTTTCACTATACGGCACCACCCGCTGGTAAGCCGGCAAAATATCTTAGACAACATGGGAAATGCAATGGTAGCGTGCCGAAGTGGACCGCCAGACAAGACAAAGGACCCACCTATGATAGTACACTTCAACCGGTTGAAACCTGCAACAGGAGTCGCAGCGATGATTATGACGATCAGGCACGGGCTCGGGTATCACCTGAAATCGCGATCGAGATAAACGGTTGCGAGGTAGATTCGATGTTAGCACATGGCAAATAAATACTGCAGCGCAGTCGATGGGTCGTGTTCAACACACGAGATGGATAAAATGAACGCCGGAGAGCAGTGTGCACTTGGAAAAAGTGAGAAATCTTCCTAGGCACGGAGAGTCCCATGGACATTCATTTATGGTTAGGTGAGGGTGAAAGATTTGGCGTGCTTCCAGTCTCTCGTTCATTTGTGATACTAATAACGGCAATTTTCAGGCCTGGAAAAGAGATGAAATAGAGAACCGGCTGTCAAAGAAGAGAACGAGGATGCACTAATGAATGATACATGGTCTGACTTCTAACAATGATGGTTAACTGAGTTGGCTTTTAACGTTGCTCGGAATAGAAGATTAACTAACGGAATCTGAAATCTATCAATACCATTACACCAATTAGTCTAATGGCTGCCGAAAGTTATTCAATATCGTCTGCCTCGGACGTTCACTGCTGATTGGTCCTAACCAGTTTAATCGTCCTTAGTGGTGGTCAAGTTGTCGAAATCAAGGCATTTTAAGTCGAACGTTGGGCTTCGTTTACTTTAGCCCAAAGTCAACTTTGGCATTTACTAGCCTTCTGCTGGACGTTACGCCGTGCTGAAAATATTGCTTATTTTTTATCGTTGGTAAAGAACTTTGAGAATGAAGAAGCCTCCTCAGAGTTTCCAGAAGCCAGATGTACGTTGCTGTCGATTGGTGAATTATTACAGATGCAAGTCATTAATTCCTGCACGAGTTTCTAACAACTGAAGGTTACCTTAAAACTATTTTACCTTTCTTAAGAGAGTACTTAGGCAAAAACGTAGACAGTATAATTTATTCGCCAAGCTAGACCAGATTAACGAAAATGATATATCAGAAGGTTGATTAGATAAAACTGGGTTAATTGTTCATATTGGAGATGTCTCGTCTATTTTTTTCGAGAGCGTTTTCTCGTTCATCGCTAGCTGAATTTGACAAGCATTTGTCTTCGTCCAGTCTAATTCACCTGACAGTATGTGACGATAACAATCTAAAGTGAAAACACATAACATGTGCTCTCAGTTTTATAAGTCTGGTCTGATAAGGATCACTGGGTTTTTGTTAGCTTCAGAGAGTTGGGTGAGCCATAGGGGCCATGATTCTGAAAGAAACGGCATGATACTAACTGCCTGAGAGAAAATCTGTCCAAGTCTTTCCAGCAGGCAGGTAAATTCTTCAGTTGCTTGGAGATCACTACGACCGTGGATTTAATACGATGTACCAAATAATAATATATTAAGTATCAACATTTTCGACCTTCTGTTGCGATATTGCTCATTTCGTGGCTGACTTATCGACCTGGAGTAATACAATGCAGTCATCTGCTTGCCCAGCACAGTTTATATTTATTTTTTCTAAGTGGATCTTTCTTAAAGTTTAATCAATTTCGTCGTCTGATCATGATAGTCGTAGCAACTGGCCAACCGGCTTGATCATGCAAATCACAATAATACCTTGGTTTGGGCCGTTAACATATGCAAGTACACCTATGTAATATTAGGTTTGCATAAATCTGTGTGATAATTATTTCATACAAAACAACTACCTTGGTTTTCGTATCACTTTTCTCGTATTCATTCAGTACTCCTCATTAATTGCAGCATGAACATCAGCAGGATGCGGTGCTTTTCTCGGATACAGTAAACAAACCATATTTAATTTCTTATTCACATTTATGACAAGATGTCATTTGCAAGAATAATTTGACTTCATTTTTGACTCGGCAACGTAAAACTGATTACCGTACTTCCTGCATGGTCTTGCAAGTTTGAGCAAAAGAAGTCTTGACGTTTTTGGAACCGTCTCATTTTTAATGTAAGGAATCGTAGTCGTCAAACGACGTAGGTTATTGTTACGAAAATTACAGTGCAGTCCGTTTGTTCCATGATTTAGATACTTTTACTAATTCTGGATTAGCTGTGTTTATTTCATGTTCATTTCACTATGCCCTGTTATTCGTAGGATCGACTTATCCGCCTGTCCTATTTCACGACGTTATTCAGGAATGACCACGTTGAATCAACCCTTAGCGGATATTAGTAAACCAATACCAAAAGCAACCAAGCTAACCGGTTAACTCGGCATGATAGTAAAGATTACGTATATCAGCATTTATTTTGGATTGGCACAAGGAATCAGAAGTTATATAAGACGGGAATCTAAAAGTCTACGTCACTAGTCGGAACCCTTCCCCTTGGAGGACAGATACCTTACCTCTGAGCTACCCTGGACACGGTTCTCGGAAGCAGATTACATAAGTGAACTTCCGGTTTTGGGCGAACCGCTGTTCCATTGACAGGGCAACTAACCTAGTTTCAGTCATTGAATTACTCTTATTGGTCACCTTTCAAGGTAAGTGACCAGTACAGCAGAATGGGTTCCGAAGGACCTGACGATTGACCTGCGTTGATTTTGGAGTGACTATCCCGTCTTGTATAACTTCTGGCTCTTTTTGTTCATGGCACCTCAGACGTAGAGCATCAGTTCGGCAAGCGGAAAGTCACTGGTTTGATTCCGGCTCGTAGCAGTGACTTTTGGATGCATAGTGTGTAAGATGAATTGCCACCTTGATTATGCATATCTTCACCTGTCCTTCATTTGTCAAGTTTTTCGGGCAATCCAAAATAAGATAAGTGGAACCGGTTTATTGCTTCGGAAAGGAAGAAAAAATTTTAACTCGCTGACAAAAATCCCTCATAAGCAATAAAAACGCTCTCACTTTGATTTTTACTCTGTCAATCGACAGTGAACCAGTCGATTGTGAACCACTCAGTAAAGCGATAAGTAACATCTTTGTATTGCATTAAAAAAGTAAGAAAATAGGTTTAATGCTCAAAAGCGATTCACTACGCTTCATTTTCTTCCATTCCTTTATTCATGATGGTTTTAATTTGATTTACCAAGCTACTACGGATTATTTCTTATTGTTTTGTCCAGGATTTACTAAAACACAACTTACTTCGTTCGATAGTTTCAGGGAAAACTCACACTAAAACTCACTCCTGTCGTTTTCTTCCATTTATATATGTAAACTAAAATGGAGTTTGATTTAAAAAAAGTAATAAAAGACTTTTAAGTGTGAAACCTGAATTTATCCAGAATCTGTTTGTTAGATCTTTTGACCTAGACTCCAAACCCCCAAAATATGTCCTAATCATACATTTTGCTTGCCAAAACAACAAAGTGTGCTTGTTGAATGAACTCAATTGAGAAAACGCAGGCCATACGTGCTCTTGTTAGTCCTTTCTGTTACAGATCTGAGGCAATTACAATTTTTGAAGAAGGACTGAATACTTTCTCGGTTTGGCATGATTATGCAATCAGATATGTTTTAATTTCCTAATTTTCATCCTGGCAGATGTGTTCAGTGCGTGCGATCCTTTAATTTAGCTACACTTTTTATCAAAGTTAAAACCAACTCCATCAGATTGCCAGGCGAGTTAAGAAGATTTGGGAATAAAAATCATGGCAATCTATTGATTGAAATTTTCCATCCGACAAACGGATAAGTGATTGCAGAAAGAAGTGCTCACTTAAAACGATTGAGTTTTGTGGAATTTCCTGAGTTGTTACAAACACGAGCGCATTCGAATTCAAGGAGATCTCGTCTGATTTAGCCCACATGCCATCGCTTCAAACATTCACAAAAAGTGTGTCAACAATTATTGTACGCAAAAATAGAGTGATTTTGCTTAATTGAATGCCTGAAAAAGTTGGCCTCAAAACTCACAGTACAAAATGAATCAAAGAAGTTAAACTTAGGTATTTTACCCACGCAAGACGCTCAGGAATGTATTCTGGAAAGAACAACAGACAACATTTCATTGCATCCTCAGTATCACAGTTGCACATTTATAATATATTTCAAAGTAACGAGCTGAGTGACTGTCATTCGCAATTTTGATGTTAGATAAGAACTCTTCTGAATTGCCTTGGGGAGCGATGTACACAGAAGCAATGGATTTGAGACAAACCGTTAGTGCAAAATTCAGCTTGGATTGGCAAAACATTTTTAGGTACTGGAAGTCAAAGAATTAGGCAAGGTGTGTTTAACATTCTTGCCTTCCGATTTCGTGAAACAAACACCACTGGACATTGTCTCCCTCTTTACTGATGCCAAGTAATTGATTAGGACCCTCTTTTTGATAGAAAGACGATAAGTTCAACAGTTAGCTATTAACTCAAAATGGTTATCCATCGCAGGTCAAGATATCAATGCATTGGAGCGTGTTTGCTCCAGTTTGATTCTAATAATACACCTTACAGATTGAGCGGATGACTGGATGAATCAGATATATAAAGGAACACGAAGAGATGCTTTATGTCAAACTATGTCCCGGTGCTCTAAATGCCTGTTTATTCCATGACGAAGTGCAGGTACAAGAGAAGGGAGAAAGCTTCGCTAAGGAGTGTGCGAATAATTTTCTGAACCAAAGGCAATTAAAGAAGATCCATGCTACCTAACTTTCCATGTTGGAATCCGGTAGCATTGCCAAGGATACTTGGTTCGATTGTTATTTTTTGCGGTATCATCGCTCAACTCAACAGTCAGAACAGTTAATGAGTTTTGCTTTTTGTGTCCTCATGGGGTATTCCCTGTAGTTTCCTATAAATCCAGAGTGAAAAGACTTAAGTCAGCTGGACTTCGAAAATTGCTATCTATGAACATCACAAGCTATAGCATCCATGTTTCTTAGTCGCCTTACTATTTCACAGACTTATTCCCAAGTTACACGATTTAAATTTCGATAGGTCAGCAATTACTACTCTAAATCAAGAGATAAAGGATGACCGGCTTATCGTTAGTAAGTGTTTTATAAATAAGTATAACCGTTGTACTTTTTTAGGAGCATGCACTAATATTTACGGGCAAAATAGCGTCCTCCTGCTGAACTGTTTTTTCCGTTATGCATGTGTTTATTGGTCGCCAAAATTTACATCGATATTTTCCCGGTACCCTGTGAAATAATGTTTGTTTCGTTTAAGCTTGAAATTCTACCGTACTGACCTAATTGACGGTGTTCAAAGGCTAGAATATCAAAAGGCATACCAACCATAGCAGACAGATTGGCTTATGTTGCATTGATTCTCGTTGGCGGGGACACAATGGTTATTGTCACGAGACAAGCTGAAAGCAACGCACAAATTCTTCCTATATCACTTACTGATCTATACCTTTGTTTTGTAAGATGACCGACATTCTGTTTCAGATGAAAAAACTGGATTCTGATGGGTGAACCTTTTGTTAATGGGGTTCGTCTATATGTAGCGCGAATTACATTACCTGTGCACAAAAGCTCTCCTCGATCGCTTTGCAAACGATCATTCTAACCGGCTTAAGTATTCCGGCACTCAAAAGAAGCATAATGATGACACCTATTGTCCTTCTTATCGATACCTTTATTTCCTTGGAATTTCCTGGTTTATTTAGAACAGAGTGATGGCAGCAGTCTAACTGGCTCATTCATGCTGTACTTTTTGTGTCCGAAGAGACGTCTTCCGACGCGCGACCATCAGGTGAGATCCAACTACCCAAGTAACTAAACTATCTACTCTACCCGCTAGAACAGGAACCGGTTGCAAGCCAATACAATCCGACAGCTGCATTTTACACCTGGAATTTGCAAGTCGCATCCCAAACAAAGCTGCAGCGTTTTTGGGATGATCGAGAGAGGATTTCTTATCTCAGCAAATGTCAAAGATACAGTGAATAAGTGAATGTACGAGTAGCAGCATAATAATCTCGATTGCAGAGTAGAAACGAAAAGGCGAAAGGGGTTAGGCTTAACGAACGCAGCTTTTCATGGTGAACTCGGGTGGAAAATCGCCTTAAGCACAAAATCGGCTTTGACTGTCCCAAATCAAGGATGGAAAGTGACGGAAACTTCTCTGACACCCCATCAACGAGGCAGAGCCAAAAAATTATGTATACCAAACTAATTCCTTCGTGATTCTCTGGTGTTAACACTGCGCCACGGTCCTAGAAGAAAGATGGAGATAGCTCATTTAGTTCAACTACCTTATGTCTTTTAAGAAAACCTATCTCCTCGGTGATTTTTTATTTCGAATGGGGGGCTGGTGTTCACTTGCTATATCCAAAATCTCCTCAACAAAATTGTTGAAAGAAACTGAATGGAAGAGACCCCAAATAGCAATATTTCACATGGTGAACTCCGGCGAAAGAGAACAGTGAGTACAATATCGCTTACAGCTAGTTACTTACTAAGTTAGGAGAAATTAAGTTAATTTCCCTGCCATCTCGTTCTGTGATAAGCGCGGCCACAGAATTGCACGATGGACTGAGTCGAATATCGCTTGTTCATGTAATGAGATTAGCTCCACGGGGAAAACTTGATCAATACAATCCCGATCGGGTAGGAAATCGGTTTGAATCCCTCTCACACACAAACACACAACTCGAAAGAAAATAACGCTCACGAGAGGTATGGGTGTTACGCAGAAAACTAAATTCACGATTATTTTCACATCATAATTCATCATTATTCACTTAAATCGGTAAAACCACTTATTCGCGTAACCACTGGGAATTTCTTCCATTAACCAGATTGTGCCTAGGGGTTTTCTCAATTCCACTGTTAGCATTTCATCACTGTGCGTGGACAGTGATGACAACAGTCTACTTGGTCCAACTGTATTATGTCCTCTCAGAAAATCTGAAGTCGTCGCCACATCGATTTCGGATAAAGGACTCGCATGTACCTGCCTTGGTTTACTTGCAATCATAAATGGGAGATCAGTTGTGAAACTGAACCGAATAAATTTATTCCTAAAATGCTCTACACGACAGTTCATCCGATGCTTCTGCGAGTGAATTAATGCGACATGGGATTCTTTACCCTCCCCCCTCCCTCGTTCACGCTTGGCCTCCGTAGACCATTATTCCTAATTGTTAGATGAAGGTTCTGATTGTTGTTAATGTCCACAACAATTTCCATTTCCGTAAACTTTCAAATCCGTTGCTACTCATGCCAGTTTCTAAGGCTTCCGATTAGTTAACTTCCCAGAATCGTGTGGCAACATCCAACTGAACGACCGAGATCGAGGAAATTCGTCTTTTCTAATGCTGGCATGAAGTGAATTCTTCGGTGGCAGTTGCATAACTTTTGTGAAATACTCTCACTTTTTTAATCCTGGACATTCTGTTCTGATGAAGGTAGGGTTCCGTTCACCGACGAGAACTGACGACTGTGCTTACCTTCATAATCTGCGTGCCAGAATTATATCCCTTTTATTTTGCCAGAACAAATTTGCTGCATTTCAATTCTCAAAGAAAAACCTAATGCTAACTTATTTTCTAAATTTTCTCCGAAAATAAACTTTATATGTAGGACAGGATACCATAAGTTTACTGACTTGTATGAAGGCGATGGGAAAGAAACAAACTCCCGTTTATCGACCATAATGCGTCTATAGTGAGTCTGGAAACTTTAATTTATTATACTAACGAATTTTAGAAAACCTGCGTAAAGTAGGTTTATCTGTTGCAAGCCGTTTTTCTATTTATCTGTGAATGTGATTTTTACGCAGATGGTTTGTTGTGTGGGAAAATGACATCCCAAGTCTCAATCTTTCGGTAACCGAAATGTTACAAGTGGCCAGGTTGACTCCAAACCCACACTCAACCCAGTTGTTGGCACAGCTGTTCCCCCAGATTTCCCTTGTTTACGTAAAAGTGCATGCATCAGGTTACTGCCAACATAGATTTCGCATAATATTCCAAAGTTTTTGGACTCAGAAAGCAACTCATACATTGGTAGCGTGCAGGCCAGCTGAATCCGAAACCATCGATCTTTATGGAGAAAAATGATACAAAACAGAAACTTTTCTCATCTGAACTCGTATATTCTGTATCTTTGTTACCGAAAAGGCACGCTGATTAGTTCGATAGATGTTTGATAGGATGTTTGAAAATGAGCAAAAACGTCACACGATATTTCAAACGACATCAGCGTATTCCTCTTTGGAAGCTGCAATTGGAAGGTTGCATAACAAATGGACAAGTGAGGGGCTGGAAACAAATAAAATCCCTTTGACCAACAAACAACGTTTGACAAGAACAAACAGGGAATTACAGTTTTGCACAAATTATATCTAGGTTGCTGACTTACTTCCCCATTTGCATGACTAGGGAGAAGAAAACAGGTCACCGATCAGATGGTTAGTGACTTGTTTCCTTACACGTCGTTTGTTTGAAACAGAGGATTGTTTTTTCCTGAACAGGGCGTCCCTCATGTTTTGAATCACTGCAAATCCATGCTTGTTTCCGCTTGCCCAGAAATAGCCACATGCAATTGCAAACCAAGTTGTTGTAGGTGGAAACAACAGTTTGCCAATTCGATACTTTGTCTTGGCAGACTCATGCTCTGTATTGAACCTTTGTCGATAAAATGATATTTATTTCGTTCATATTGTTGTATCAACAATATTCAATCTCTCGTTTTCATCTAGCAGTATGCGGGCCAACTAATCGGCACGCTGTCCTTTCATGTTCGCATCGGGAAAGACTTAATTCACCTACAACTTAGTTTAACTTTTTCTGTGCCTTTTGGGTTTTGGTTCCATCTGTATCCTGCGTTGTTCTGCTCGATTCTTTGACGGAGTTATGATTCATGTTCACTGTTTTGAAAACCGATATAAACCGACTCAACTATATGGCATTTTTCTTCATTTTAACCCAAAATTTTCTCCCGTCTAGCACAAAATATATTTCGAAGCATGCTCCATGCGTGACATAGTAACCGTGCCCATTGGTGTATGATATCATATTACAATGCCTGGGCACTTTTGTAAACCAGTATTAATCGATGTACTAACATCTCGATTACAGTAGGCCTAGCATGCGCAAACTCAATCGGTTTGGAGTTCGTCCTGTGAGTTTCCGTCATACAGTGATTCACAATAGGAGCCAGTCGAGTGGTTACCCCCGTTACGGAACAAGGTGAAACTCTAATCAATGCTTGTTCTTAAACTTTCGTAGTTTGTATTAATTAAACTTGAAATGTGAACTGCTTAGTTTAGTGGAACTGTGCCACAGTGAAACAGCTCCGTAATTCAAGGTCCAAATGACGAATGTTTTATCTACTGGTATGGCTACATTATCCAAAGAAATAGACTCCCTATCTGACACTGCTCATCTATTTTGATTTATGCTTCCCGAAGTTGACGCTTAGAAGTAAGTGAAAATTGCAAGCCAAAGAATCTTATTTACACTCTCGTTGATCAAACATTCCTTGTCAATTACCTTGTCAAAATGAGGGAGCAAATCGCAGTACAATCAGTTTTTATGCTGAAGCAATTAAATTAGGCAGTTCCATGGGCATCAGTCAAGTGGACGTGCAAGAACGGTTTGTTCCCCTTCCGGAAAGGGAAAGATGGAGCATTTACAACGATTCCCCAAATTTATCCACTAGAAATCACACTGTCACCACATAAATCAAAGTTGCGTGCCTGACACACCGAGGCCTGACACAACAAACAATTCTCGTGCAAAAGATACGGTAACCGGAGCTATTGGTAATGGTTTTTCATTAAACGCCAGTTGTTTATTCTGCCATCCATCACGATCTAACTTTCATTTTGCTCATGAACTCAAAACAAATTTTTCCCCAAAATAAATTTGCTTGCAGAAATCAGTGGCACTAGAGCAAAAGATCTATGTGGAATAGATTCTTTGCATTACTGCATGTGAGTGCTACAATCAAAATAAGACTGAAAAAACCAAAGTGCACTCGCTTGCAGCAGCAATAATTTGACAATTCAAGAAACAATAAACTAATAGTTAAAGCGATTGATATAATAAGGTTTGATAATCACTTAGTTGGCTTATCTGTACTGTTTGGGACGATGATGACTATGCCTCAAAAACGTTTATTTTTGAGTCATAAATGGACCCGTGGTAGATCAGAACAGCAATGAGAGTGATTCATCTGTCAGTATCAAAACCTCCTTTTTCAGGAAGAAACAATGTGTAGCTGAGCCATTCATTTCAAGAATGATCAGAATAAAGTACATATTGGGCCCAAACAGAGAGTGTGAACCCATGACGAATGATTGCCAATTAGATATCAAAGAATTCGAAGTAACTAAGCTTTCTGCATAGAAGTCAATGATTACCAGATTCTACTAGCATGAACAACAGTTACTGGTTTTGCACAACCAGGACGGCTAAATTCTGCCTCACCCTGCAGTGATTTCCAATAAATTATTAAAAAACCACTCCGAGGAGCCTCAAATGTTTTCGTTCTCAGTTCTCTTTCTTATCAGCCTGCAGCAAGTGTGTCGACGTTGTTATCTGACGAAGAGCAAACGCATGTCTAGCAAATTCATGGGGCCTCAACTGTGAGTTCAACTTCAGTGGTTATTTATGAAGCGCTTTCTGCGCTGAAAGTAAAGACGATCGGAGAATTCAAACTGTTGCAAAGTTCTGTCTGTTAAATACTTCGCAAAGTCAACAGTGAATATCCACGTGAACACACTGCTAAAATTTACTGTTTAGCAAAGACAACAGTGCACTTTTTAAACCAACTAGTTTCAACGCCATTATTATTCCATTGTTTAACCGATCATTTGTACAACATCGATGCAAAGCTGATGCACGACCCACATGGAAGTAATGGGCCGAGAAAAATAGTGTCAACTTAAGGTATCGGATCACGTGGAACAGAATTCGATTTCAGAAACCATTCCATAGTAACATAAACTTACATCATGCGGATTTCGCTTAGGGCATGAAGCCCTGGGCCTTCCTGTGACCAGTTAACCCAGTACAAAATAATCACGGTCATAGGAATAATGAAGAACGAGTATCCGATTTTACCTTTGGTGAGCAGCCAAAGAGTTGCTTGTCCAAAAGTTCTATTTCTGAAACGCAAAAGTTTCAGGTTTGTAAACGTGTGACCCTGGAGTTCCACACTCATACCATCTGTACAGATGAGTGCCTCAGTCGGTAAAACCTAATAGAAGCGGAATCAATAAGTTTTGTGCGTGGCTTCACTGGGCAAACAGCTCTTATTTCTAATTTACGTGGGTCACTTACTGGCTGAAGATTCACTTGTAATTTTGCAGCAGATACAAGAAAATGCTACTCCAGACACCCTTTTTACCGAATCCCTCATGAGAAGCGCAAGCCTACATTTCTTTTACACAAATTGCATGTTGTACGAAGTCCACTCATGAAGCTGTAATTCGCTGTTAATTAAAAAACTGAACGAGACACTTTTCTTAAGGACTGTGATTTCATAGAGCACAAAACTTAAGCGACAAATGTGGCAATGAAAAAATGTCATCGAATTGCTGAAAGCCAGCGACCGTGCAATTCATTCCTATATCAAACATTTCAGAGAAAGTTTTAATGAAAGGAATTCCTCAAAACGTCAGTTGTTTGACAACTGACCCAAAAATGGAAAACCGCCGGTCATCTAATTAGAGGGCATTCAAAATCCAGGAAGGATTCCTTTAGTATTCCTTTAGTATTTTTAAAAGTGGCAGAAAGCAAATGACAACGGGGAAAAACACTAGTGCTGCTTGTATCAGTTTAAACCGCGTGTATAAAATTCACTAGAAAATCTTCGGCACATGGTTCAAAAGTTTCCAACTTTTCACCGATTCGGTAGGTCGGTGAGTCTTCATGGATGACCTTTCCAGGTGACGTGGCAAGTTATCGCTTCCGTGGTTTTCAATGCTTCGTTCGTCGTTAAAAATGATTAAAGTTCTCACGAAATATTGGGCAAAATTCATTTAGGTATTCATCGTTTAACAGAGACACAGTAAAAAGCGAGTTGCAGCAATGGGAAGGGAAATACTTTCGCGGTTGATTTGGGGCAGTTCATTGTATCGCATGGGTATAGTGGTTGAAAATGGATGAGAAAGATACAGAAGGATGCGATGACGATTGACGCAAAGTAGTCGGTGTTCTGAATTGACAGTGGAGTGGCCAGAGATAAAATCAGTCCCTTGTGAGTTACTCAGGTGCCTCGGCCCACTAGTATGGTTCAGACTTGAAAACCCACTATTTCGGTCGTCCGAGGTACGGAAGATTGAATGGCTCTCCTGTTAAGTGTTTGGCTTCAAAGTCAAAATTCAAAACATAGTCTGTTCCAAACAATGCTGTAAATTCAGCTTAAAGGCTGCGATTGAAATGGAATTCGCGCCATGAACTAAAATATCTAAAGCTGTTTAGTGAGTTTGAACGAATATCAAATGTCTTCTTCAGTTAGCGGCTCTAATGCTGTTATTTTAATGGGGAACTGCTATCAGCTAAGTTTTATAAAGGACGAGGAGTGCTGATGGTGTTGCAGATCGGTTTTTTGGTGCACTGCACTGTTCGTACGCAATGACAGATACCTTTCAAAATTTCTTCTTTATTTTCAGCCATTCGATTTTCCGACTAGTTGACCGATTCACAAGTACATTCTGCTATCCTAATGCAATGATATTAGAAATAGATATAACTGCATGCACTCAAAAAATTCTTTCACCACGCCACTTACGGTAATCTGCGTATTGCTTGTGCTCGTTGTCAGACAGACAACTGTGCTTGTCTATTAATCTATTGGATTAGAATCCGTTTTCATCTGAGATTGAAGTTGTCATAATAGCCAACCTAAACAACCAGAGTTAACATTGTTCTCACTATGCTAGAAAACACCAGATCAAGGTCAGCGGATTTTCAGTCTGTCCAGTGAGGTGTCCCACAATAATCGGTGCAATTATACATTGTCTGAGGTGCTATTAAAGTTTTCCTCGCTAGAGGGCAAAGGTCTCCTTGCATTCATTCAATAAGAAGTTATATTTTTCCAAGATATTCACTTTATTTGATGTCGCGCGCCCTTTGACTGGTTGCGCTACAATTCTTTGTCTTTCTTATATCGTTAGTTTCTTATCGGATATTTGGATCGATTATGGTCTCCGTTCGCCGCCACAATCGGTCAGAATTACTTTTGGTCAAAAACCAGATCGTTGCTCAACATGGACTGGGATCACGCATTGCTGTATCATAAAGACATTCTTATCCATCTGAAAGAGGCATTCGTGATGGCTGGCAGGCAGCACTTAAATTCACCTTTCCAGCCAAGATATCCATTGCGGCATTGTTGTGTACCAACGTCCGCTCTCTGTCTACGAAAATGTCGGATCTGTCCCTCACGCTTCAATTACCGATCCATGTTCACATGTGTGTCTTTTACATACAAGAATCGTGGCTGAACCCAGATGTCGTTGATTCACTCATGTAGATAGACAGCTTCAGACTCCATCGGCAGGACAGAGTTTTGAATAAGAAGACTGGAGGTGATGTGGCAACATACATAAACTCCTGGTTTGGCAAGTCCGAAGTTGTTTATACGTACTCTCTAAACGGAATTGATTGTCTCGTGACAGATTCATCTTATGTTTTCTCGCCGTACCAGCATTATCATAACGAATTTATACGTTGCCCCTTTAGCTGGCAACAAAATATCGCAACTTCTTGGCTGTTTTCTAGTATTTGTTGTTTCTCTTCTCCAGGATAATCTTCATATTATTGTAGGCTATTTTAATCATGCATCTACGCTATCACTGACTGTGTTTGATTTGACTGACCACAAGCGGTTCCATTTTAGATGGAGTAATTAATAACCGCTCTGATTTACTTTCCTTCAAGCTGCGTG
>LUCM01000151.1:431587-484671 GCA_008360955.1 Fasciolopsis buskii
TCCCGATTTACTTATAATGAAGTTAAAATTCTTCGCCGGGGCTATCAATTATTAGCCATTTGTCCTTCGTACCACAAACTGAATTGTCCCTCAATCTATGTGATCAGCACTTATGTGCATGTGAAAAATTTGCTCACGATTTTTTTTCAGATCCCACGCACCCTTAGAGGCAGCTCTCATATTTCTACATGGTCCGCTTTGTTTCAAACCGTCTACAATCAATATCTATGGGAACTCCGTTGTCCGTTATTTAGCATGAAGTTTGACAAACCGTGTCCGGCTTTCAACCGAATTACTGAGCAACCTGTCATAATGTGTTACAATTAATTCTGGATGAGTTCTTTATATTTTTCGCGAGACGACGAGTGTATTTTTTATTTATTTTTTCTTATTTTATTTTTACTCTCATATTTTTGACTGAAATGCGACATTATTGATTGTACACAAAAGCCTATACAATACAATATAATACAAAACACCACGTAGGTCTTTTGCGAAGTGAATGAAAGACTCACCCTTTCTCAAGGCAAGTTTTACAATCAAATTTGTCTGTAAAACGCACCTTGAGAAAGGCTATCCACGGAAGCCGAAAAGTTGACGCAAAACATCTACCAACAACGCTGTGTTATTAACATTATATCATTCACAATAAAATTCAATACGTGGCGCATCGATTTTTCTATACCTTCGTTAGGTCATTCGGTCCTAAAATTTCAAACCCCTTGCACCCATAGCGATCTGTAAAAAGGTAATAGATAAACAGACAGATCAGTGCGACGAGAGATTCTCGCACACAGCTTCATTTTCCACTCAAATATGAACCATAGTTGATTGAAACACAACTAACAGCACGGAAATCAAATATGCGTTCCACGATTCAAGCGATCCGCTTATTGTCTCCCACTGCTAACTTAAATTGCGACTCGTGAGTGGCCAATACATTTGCTTGAATTGAAGCAAACATCTTTAGACAGATTTTAACAGATTAGAGGGATAGGCAATAAGACTGCATGTGTTGTCTTGGCAACAAGGAAAGACACTCCGTTTTCTCTTCAAAAGAACTTGAATGATCTGTCCTGATGGACTTGGACCCATTGGATGTTAGCAGTCTGAGCTCTGTTTCGCTCAACACACAAGAAAAATTTGATCAGATCGACTTTTGCCTCATCGCCACCGACTAACTATCTATCAAAGTTTTGTTATTATATAGAGACATGAAAACTCCCATCACCACTTTCAACAAGCATTTCAGTAGATGATCTGCTTTCTTAATATGTGTCTCAACGACTTAGTGAGCTAACCGATGGACATTAATTAGGATGTCAAGGTCAGGAAATCTGCTTCAAAGGCTTTGGAATTTAGTTTTTTGATTTTCTGCAACAAAGTCCCTGCGTTCGCGTGCCTGTTGGTTGCGCTCCTCGCTACTCAGTCGATTTGCGGGTGACCGATTAGGATCAGAAACACTAATTCTGAGGCTTTTCGTATACGTAATGAACACAAATACTGCTACCGTAGTACAGTGCATTTGGTTCACTCGCATTTCATCACGTCTGTTCTCTCGCGAGTAGTCTGAACCAAATTGTTCGTAATCAGGAACGGCCTAGTCAAAATAATCAATCGAGAACATTGTTACATCACAATGCCGCAATAACTTGGCATAAATTTTTGGTGATTCAACTGGCTTTTTCGGCAGTACAAATAACACAGGCCATAATAGTTCAGTTATAACTTTTAATAAGCTCGGGACCAGAAGCCTTAAAAGAGCGCCTTCTGGTCCTCGGCAAATGAACGTTAAACGACTGTACAACGATGAGGGATATTCGGATACTTATGAGCCTGTAGCATAACCGGGTTGCATCCGGAGTTTTTTCTAGCTTTTCTACGCATGTTAAATAGCATCTTATTATGTTTGGGAAAACTTTCTTCAATGATGTGCATGAAATCATATTGCTGCTGCTACGTGCAATCAGATTTGTTGTATCGTCTTAGTCTTTTATCAGAAAGAACACTCGTGGTACATTAGATTATTTCACTGTTATCCCCGGTTGAAATGGTACTAGCGTAATTACTAGTACGAGGGTTGCTCGTTCTTGATTCCTGAAAAGGCAAGTTTTTACCAGTGCAGAGCAACAACACCCCGAAGGCACACCGGAAGTTACGCCTTGTAGAAACGACATGGTTTTTGATTTTTGTTTAACACTCCAGGATCCATTTCATCCCGCGATCTTCAGTGTAGCGCTAATTGAAAATCATATGCACGAACAAGAAATGAACAGAATATCATTTACCCCGTAATTCTGAATGATTAGAACCTTTAACGGACAGTTTCAGATACGCGGAGATTTTTGTCCTGCAAGGTCATACTTCAACAACTTGGGTAACTGAATTTATTTATATAGAGGGTTATTAGTGCGCAGAATTTGTAATCCTGCGTATCCACTTGTGTTTCCTAACCATGATGGTCCCCTTATTTGACGGATTCCAATCTTTCACAACTGAAATTGCTTCATTTTCCAATTTAAATGCTAATTTCTACTTGTATCGGAAGCAAAACTTGGACAGCATTTTGTACGGGTAAACTAAAAAACAGTTTGTATTTCTCTCAACCACTTCCAAGTTGTACTTACTGAGGATGAACTGCTGAGTCTGAAAGTTCGGGTCTACGCTTTTCACACATCTAAATAAGAATATGGACTTGTCACCGAATCGAAATCGTTAAGTTGGTCTAAGGAGAATCTAATAACGTGAGCCCATCCTTATATCACCCTCTTCTAGTCCTCCAACAATGAGTTTCAGGCTGATTACATTTTAACCAGTATCGACAAACATACAGAAAGAGAAAGAGGAAGAAACTGAACTATCTTATTTCACATTAGAAATAACGTACAATTCGCTGATCATGTGCATCACCAGCACCAGATTACTGTAATGTCCCTCGTTTTCTCGTTTACTTGTATCATGGCATCAGCGGGTGGGAGTAGTTGTCACGTTTTAAACGCTTTGACATTGCAGTCTTGCAACTATTAGGTAGCCTGGGCTCAAGCGTGGGTAAATCGTATGGACAAAACGTTTTCGCGCGCATATATTCCACCTCCAACTACCCGGTCGGGAAGGTTATCGATCGATTTTATTATATGGCTCACTTATATTAATCATGCGATAGAACATGTAATGGCTTAAATGTGATTGTCCTGTGGTTTGAAATCAAATGTCTAAAACAAGTTATTTTGGGATATTCGCCGCAGGATTTGCATAGCATCAACTGCAGCAAAATGTTTTATTTTTAGAAATTCGAGGCAGCTTTCCACGACCATTTACATAGAAATGGACACGTCGACCAAAGTCCACTTGATAAATACTAAATCATGCATTTAGCATCAAGTTACTATTAAGTGGATCTGTTCTCGTATATTTCGTGGTGTGCACTGACTGTCAGTGCCTTTTACGTAAAACAGAGATCTCGTCAACACGATACTGAACTGTTGGCAAGGTGACAAATCTCTAGCCGATCAAAGATGTCAGTGCGACTATTCATTCCTTCTTCCTTACCCCGATACCAAGATCTGGAACACTTCCGTTCGGTAACATAAGCCCCTGAGAGTCTACAGCAAAATTGTCATGTATAGTTTGACGAATATCCTTGAGTAAAAACTGCCGAGTAACTTGCAAGCAAAAATAAGTTCAGTAGACAAATGAACCACCCACTTTAGTAACAAGCATTGAGGCTTAGTCACCGGAGACGAAGAAAAGTGAATCTTGACTCGCAAGTCAGTATATCGAGAAATGTCAACCGAATGCGCACTGAAAACCATAAAATCTTCCGCATAATGTAACATTTGCCCCAGTGCAATTAAGCAAAAATCTAAACAGATTCACAATCTGAGCTGAAGACAAACGTGCGAAGCATTTATTTGGGGTTCATCTGAAATGCAGGGGGGAAAATCAAAACTCTGCAAATGAAAATGTAATAAGATATTGTAAAATTACGAAAGAACTGAAAAAGCTATAGACAGAAATAATATCAATTAACCTAGGCAATTGCTGATTCGTTGAATTTGATATATATATATATATATATATATAGGTGCCACCGATTTTGATGCATTTGGAAATTTTTAACGTTACTATGCTTAGGGCTCTACTGCTTGCTAGGTGTACGGAAACACCATCAAATACCATAAGAGTATTTACGGATTACTTTTCTTACACCCAGTAGTCGACTGTAATAAGGCAAACTAAATTTTGTGACCATGATTTTCTAGGTAAGCGCTTTCGAACATGAAAAATGAGATCCTAATGGGACTGGAAAATTTCATAAATATTTTTGAAATGATTTTAGGGTTTATCATGGGTTATAACAAACTCCTCTGATCAGAAGCTTTTATTTTATTGAACACTCTACCCACGATCAAGCCTGTATTTCTATGCTGAAAATAATTATTTGCTAATAAGGATATTTGATGTTAACCGGAGTCTAATAACCGTGGCCAATCACGAACAGAACAATTTTCTTTTAGAAAGGATCTTGATTTACACCAAATGAGATCTAGCGTCAAGGTCACTAAAGCGCGCTGTATCAACCGTTTACGTGATTATCGTGAAAGTGAAGCAGTGGGTAAGAAACAATAGAGTATTTTGGTACTACAATGTAGGCGGTTAAGAACTGATGTCGAATCATCAGTCGATTTAAAATTTTATTCTCAAACTATTCAAACATTTTGAACTAACCAAGGTCAGAGTGTTCATCGTAGTAAACAAATAAACTATGCCAGAACCATTTTTCCATGGATGAAATCACTTATATCCAAACGTGGTCACAAAGTTACCTACATCAATAATAAAACGTTAGGAAAGAAATTCTTTTCTGTAATCCTGTCTCAGATTATTACCGAAATTTCATGCACTTCCTTCAAGATACAATTCAATGATACCTAAAGCCTCGAAGTTCTACCATGTGCGTGATGTGAATTAATCGCATAACAGAGCAGAGAATATTATTATCTTGTGTGATAGTGTAAAATGCTGAGCGTTTCAGTCTAAGGACCCGTTAATTTTGTTGATGGATGGAAGATATGTGGTGACCTGCAAAACACAAAATGAACATTTTTAGAAGGAATTTGTCCAACAACTTTGCCTCGCTTTCCTACTCCAAACCAAGTTTTCATTCTCAGATGAAAAATATTAAAATCTTCTTATCAACCGATAAAAAGTAAATGGACCGCTGATGAGGGAAAATTTGTCATTATGATAGGTAGAATTTCTATTCATTTTAAGAAAGCAGCCAATATAAAACACAGTAATACCTTCAAAAGAAGCTTTGTATTCCCCTCTACCAGAATTTAGGAAATATATTATCCCAAGCAGAGTAGTATGCATTCGGTCTGATGTTTTTCCAATAAACGTGCAATCAAGTGGAGGATATGCTTCATATAATATTCCGCATCAGTCTGAATGTTGACCCTGCACAAAACGTGTTTCATGTTCAGGCTTGATAATTAAAGGAGTTACGTAAACATTGAATGCCAATTTGGAAATTCCAAAGCTTCCAGTATTGTGAAATGAAAGTGTTTTCGCCAGTGAGATGCTGGGTTCCACATTAAAATGACCAAGATATTTTCTGCCGTTATCTTATCCAGATGCCCAACAATAAAAGCCGCAAACTGCCGCGAATTAACCTCACTTTGTTCTTCTAGACGAGCTCATGATGTGTCATGGCGCGTGAGATATCGACAAAATTCCTAACTTACTTGCTCCCTAGATGACTACAAAGTAAATACCACCTATGTACCCCTTCAATATTACGTACTACAAGTTCGAAACCAGTAGACATGTTAAGTGTTTCTAAGAGGGTCGGGTGTAAGTTGCGATAATGTTCATTAGTTTGGATAATAAACGGCTTATCAGAAAATAAATACAGTGGGTATTAGTAGTGGTTTTCAGCATTACTATGGAGATTGTTTTTAATATTAGAGTGGCTTTCATTTCAGCTCATTGACACGGCCAGTGTTGTTTAATTACAACCAAGATCCAATAAGGAGTAAACTGGAATATAATTGTCAAGATACCACATATTTGGACGGAAACATTTTTCCTTCGTTTTAAAGTTTCATAATGTTTGGTGACTCGGTCATTCATCGACAGCGTGAATCGACCGCCAAGAAGAATTCGCCGTAAATTTAAGTGATCTAGAAAAACAAGCATCCAGTTTTTTCGGCTGTTCTATATATTTTTTCATTAACTGTATCGCGAAGCATTTTGTGTTCCTTGTGTTCTTCCACAGCGAATATTTTGTCGTCGATATTTCAGCATGCTGAATTTTTGGTGAGGAATTCCGAAGCAGTTTTATTACTTTTATGAAAAAATCCGTTCTGTGTTTTACTTTAGGAAGATTCATCCTCTAAATGGCAACACGATTAAAGCTTATTTCGGTCCAAAACATTGCAGGAGGCATACAATATCGTCAGCTCGCGTACGAGCTAACAATCTGACCACTGTCAGGCAGACCGTAACATCAAGACAAACTGCCATTACTGTATCCTTGTCGCTTTGTCACCGAAAAAACATCACTTCATGAAACAACATGAAAACAAAGTCCATCCGAAAGAGTTCCCGTTCCAGATTCACTTTGATGTTGGTCGAAACTTTCCTTTGTTGTTTATTGGCTATTGGTCAACTCAAAACGACATTGGAATTTATTTACTTTTGCGATCCCTCGTTATTTTGGTTTGTTTTTTGGTTTGTTTGTCTAGGCCTACTCGGAACTGCAACACTAGATGAAGTATCGATTCCTAGTGAATTACTTGGTTCACTGATTTAGTTATCTAGGATAACTCATGTGGTTGTTCTTTCCAACTGCATGTTGTTTGTACATTCCTGCAGTGGCAGCTTGGATTCTGTTGGTTGTTGGGAAAAAATAGTTCGTTCGATGGAATGAATTATCGCGTAGTTTTTTTGTTCGCATGTCGTTGTACCCAAAATCGTGCACACCCATCTAATCCTTAATACACTGTCAGCGGAAGTAAACCGATAGAGACCGGGCAAGTCACTACACGGCATCAGAATGTGACGTGATAATGGATTTTGACAGAGATAACGTTGGACCTGTTGACGACTCAAGCGATTTTTAAATATGATAATTACATACCAGTTATTCTCTTATTAGTTGAATTCAAACCAGTGATATTTTAGTTCGAACAAAAGATACTGTAAACCTGGATAGACACACAAAATTTACAGGCAAACATAAGCAGGTATTTTAACATTAGTTGATTTAATCTGATTTTCCAATGATTCTTCGTGCAGCATGAATGTTGTTCTCACAACTGAAAACCATGGCAACACATTACCTCTCTTCCTTTCTTGTTTGAGATTATTAACAGTGCTGGTACACCCCACCTTCAATTGAGAGGTGAGCCCCGAGACGAACAATTGTGAGTCAAACGCCCTAGCTATCGTCTTTGCCGGGAGTTGGATTGGTTGGTACTGGAATTGCGTTCCACTTAGGGTAGAGTGAACATCTACTCGTGGTAATTCCTAAAGAGGATGAAACGGATGCACGGTACTCCCGTGAGTTCTTATAAGTGAGTTGGATATTGGTGCCGAATGGGTCGTTTGGAGATATCCTCAAGATCAGTTTAACATCGTGCTTCTGCTTATAGGCATGTTACCCAAATGCGCCGTTCATAATTGGCTTAGTAAGACAGAAAATGAACAGTAACCATTAATTTGTGAGGCTGATGGACAATGCCGTTGAGATATTGCGCTATGAAACGAATTAGGGGTATAACATTGCTCAGTTGGAACGTTTTCCTGATTGATTCCTATTTTGCCTCATCCATGTTGACTGTTTCACTTGTCAAATATTCACTGCACTTCCTTCAATACCGACATTTTATAACATGTCACTGTTTACCTCAATTTATTCCTTCCGTGTATTAAACAACTCTCTGGACACCTTTGCATCAGATGAAAGAATTCCTGAATTTGAACGTTGCAGAACTGAAGAAACCCCCGTTGAATCAAAGTAGACTGCTAGGCTTGGTGAATTTGTTCCCATGAAAATTAGCCACTTTCAACGTTCGTAAATGTTAAGGTTTATTTCCTAACTAGCTAACCACACTAAGCTGGGGTCGATTGCCTACCAGGCCAGCATTAACTGCCTCGTAATTGAAATGTGCACGGGGGAACAAAATTCTGCGGTTGACGCCTGTCCGATTTATTTTTAGTAAATCTGAACATTCATTTTCCTTCCCAGAAATTGTACGTATTATGTAGGCTGTACTGGCGTTTATTTGTTTTCTAGAATTCTAAGGAAAGGGTCGTTCTCTTCTCAGGATCCCAATTTTACAATAACTTTAACCTGCGTGGTAGGTATTGGCTTTGAGAAATGCCTTAGGTTTGAGATCTATCCCCTGCAGATTGCCTCGGTCCATTTTTGCGAGTTTCTTCTTGTCATTAATTTCCTATGAGAGTAAAGGCAATTTACAAAGTGACCAACTGTTAACAGACAGTCCGAACAATTGCTTGCAATTTTTACATCCAGCTGATTCAAATATATAGTAAAAGGTGGAGGTCGACTTAGATAAGTACGCTGTATGACTCTGATATTAGTAGGTAATATTGTATTCATTATGCGATAGATTTAGAATGCTTCACGAAGGGGCGCAATACTGAAATGTTTCTTCTAGGAAAGTAATTCAGGATTAGTGGAGCCAAATTCACGACCTCTCCGTTCGAACTCCGCGATGAGTATTGTTTGCGCTTTTTGCTCCATACTGGCCTTTGTAGTTTACGCAGCTTGGGCGAACAGTTCAGTGACAACTTCACTTGTGTGAATTATTGCCATTTCATTACAATTTTAGGGCAGACGTCCAAATATGGATTGGGGAATCCAATTACGCACTACGCTTCTAAAAGCCGACGCCACAAGCTGGAATCGAACCGGAGACGTTTCGCTTGCCTGAAAAATGCTCTTCCTCTAAGCTACCGTGGAAGCGGATCCCGGGAGCAAATTACATTAAGTACTGGGTGATTCGCTATTCTGATGGCAGATTCAGTCACTACCCTAGACTCTTCTGCTTATTTCCAAGCGGGGTTTCCATTTCATACAACTTTTGGCTCCTCCTGACACCCAAAATAAACGCTGACCAAACATCCAAATTTCAGGCCACAAAATGATTTTAGAAAATTCATTCTGCGCAGATAGAAAACGCAATGGTTAGAGTATTAGTGTTCTGCGAGTTATCTTCCTTACCTCACTGTAATAAGCTTTCCTTAACTTATTCCTGCTAGGTATTTTCGAGTAACGAACACCATTTTAGATGAATGCATTTTCCCTACTGGTCATAGCCCCCAAATAGCTCCGTCGAAAGCTGAAATTCCTCTGAGGCGTTTAAATCTGGAGAGTGGGCTATGCGGTAGCGGTGTTCTAACTGCATGTAAGAAAAACTAAGTGATAAATATTGATCTGCCGGAAAAAGCCAAATTATTTCCAGAATTTTGCCGAATGCACAAAATTGCGTTGTACAAAAGTTCACCATTTTTCTGCGGATGCTCTTTCTAACTGCCTTATCTCCGTTTAAAATGATCATTTCATTAGTCTTTCTTTCATTTTTCACTTACCGAAAAATAAAGATTTACACTTCAAGAGGACATTGCAGCCATCAGAATGATGCGGAATCGGAAACTGGCCGACGGTTGGAGGCGACGGACCTACGATCTCCCGACCTGCGGCCACAATTTTAACCGTTTAGCCAATATCCTTGGTGCATAAAAGGATGAGGATACATCCGACTTCTTTTCCACTTGATATACGATACACGATCCATTTCATCCGACCGAATCTATTCGGAAGCCTTTCAACCACTTTCGCCATTTTGTACAGGAAAAAATTTCATTCAGAATTTGGCAACTTTCAAGTCAAGTAACTGATTTGCGCAACTCAAGTTTCAGACAATGCGTTTTATCAAGATTGATATGGCAGTTTCCAAAAAATAATCAAATAAACATGGACTGTCTGAAATTAATGGTTATTTCAGGTTCAAGTACTCTGAAATTGTGAAATTGTGGACTTTTGGTCTAACCAAATTCATTTAGGGAGTTTGCGGCCGAACGGTCGGGTGCACACGAGTATGCATGATGAACCACCTGGCAAGCGTTCCCAGCAGATTATGTTTTCACCCAAGGCTTGGTGAGTAGATTGACTTTATACGCGCTAATCATTTCCGAAGCATATTTTCAAGGAATTCTAATGGCTGTCTGGTGTTTAGATTGGAACCGTTTCACAACCAGTCGAGATGGCATTGTCAGCCAGTCTGAGCGATCAGAACCCCCATGAGAACAAGCAATCCGCGCTTGGACCCATAAGACTTTTCAAACCCACTGTGAGATTTCTCCTTATAGTGTTCGAACATGAATTCACTGGATAAGCCAAAATGACCTAGAATTGGACATGGGCTCTTTGGACAAACTTTACCGAAAATGAGTGGATAAACGTAAGCATCACTGTATGAAACAAAAGAGAAGCCAATGCTTTTGATAAGTTGAACATGAAGCCAGATTTTTAGATAATTATAGTTTATTTGTTCCGATAAGTTTGAGTTCCCCAGCAAAGCAATGCCGAGTTAAGCAAACGAGAGGAAAGTTTCCAACCATCTTTGCCGGTCAATAATGATTCGCAAAACTCAAAAAATTATTCACTTTTTCACAGTTAGAAAGGCAAAAAATGACCGTCGCACCCGTTGAGAATGGTATTTGTATAAGAACTAGTAAGTACTACTAGTAAATAGGTTGTGACAATTCAGGAGACTATATGTACCCTCTCAAATTTAGCTGATATTCAAGCTACGCATGTGACAATCTACAAATCTCCGTGACTGTTCATGCCCCAGCACGACTCAATGCGCATCGTATACGTCATGTAGGTTGAGAATACGTCTACTCGTTATTCCATCAGTGCAATGACGCGCAAAATGTTTACTCAAATCTCATTTCCTTGTCCTAATCAGTCATGAACATTGTACGTAAAGCAGACAAATGTCAAAACCAGTAACCTAATACCATCAAATTGGTGAATCAAACCACGGTTTGCTACACTCCAAGATGGCCACTCAGCATAAACCAATGCTGTCAGCCAGGTTATTAGTTACTTAGACAATCATTTTCTTCTAGATAGTTTGATTCAACAGTCCGGAACAATTAACGGAGGGCAACAATAAAATTGAAGCGATCCACATTAAACGGTTAGCATCTGGCAGCTGCCAGTCAATAATCGGAGACGAAGAAGTCTGTAGAACTTGGACGAAAACAGCCAAAAAAGAAATGAAGACAAAACAATCCGCAGGAAACATTAACGTTCTGAGCAACATGTCGATTGAAATAGAAAAAAGCGGGAACACATGCATAACTTGTGAGAGATCTGAGGTTGTTCTCGTTTTATAAATCATGGTTGAATAAACTGTAAACGACACATCGAACTCGGGACTGTCAAATCTCTGGCGGAATTCAAAATATAATACAAGCAAAGTAAACGTCTGTGGTTTTGAAGTGTTTTCGTTATCTGGCGATAACGGAAGTGGCAAATCAAATGAAGGTTTGAAAATCGAAATTGGGGCGAAAGGAAATCCCATTTGTTTCGGATACTTGAAGCACATTGCAAATTAATGCAAAACCTTGTGTACCAGAGATCGAGAGTCTCATGCTTAACACATGAAAACTGGTGGCAGTGGAAAATAGTTGCAGCCCAATCCATTCGTTTAAACACAATCAATCGAGGTCATTTGAAACCTACCTAATGGGAAAATCACAGGGTAACCTTTTTGGGAGAAGAAGAGGATGTTGGCTACGAAAAGAACAACTTTTCTCAGCCAATCTACCACTCATGCGTACAAAATGAAATGAAAAATGAAGCAAAGAGACAATGGCCGCATTCTATTGGCACCATATTTAAACTATCTTGGTTATCATCATTGTTATCTGGCTAATTATTTCTTCTCGAACATTTGTTTTGATCGCCATCCCATCGATCCAACATCCACCGATTTGTACTTCACGGATGAGAACGTCGTATTTACTGTGGATTTTGGTGACAAGTTATCTAAAAATTTGATAAGATTTCTCCTACCGAGTAGTCATTTTTCACACAAATCTATTGCATAATTAGATATACATATATATATCTATGTGTGGGCATACAAATCAGTCTCTGAACTTTACATATAATGTACGATTTGCTTAAAATTCAATCTCTGTTATTTACTTTGAGATTTTTTGATAACTCCACGAACTCCGTAAAGCAACTTCATTTTGGTAACATCATTTCACTTAGGATTCTAATTTGGTGCAAATTACCAAATACCAACATAATTTTTAAACACTATCCCCAGATGGTGCTTCGCCCATATGATTGTCGTAAAACTCGAATACTCAGTTGTGCGCATCCAAAGTGTCCAGCGATAATGTTGTTCATCATCCTTGCAATTTGGTTGGTCTAGACAGAGACTGATCTCAAAAACCAACTGATTCTCCTCATAAATGGATTTGAGAACCTTTCTTCTGATTAGGAACATTGTATTCCATTTGTTAAGATCGCCGTTTGTGTCCAGCTTTCAGTTGCTTGCTTGAAACCTAATGCCCGAATCTTTTCATTAACTCGTTCAACGTATCGTTAAATGTGAACGACATTATAATCAAAGGTTATTAAGTCAAACAATAATTAAGCGGGCATCCAAGCAGATGCAGTAAACAAACAAACAGAACGTATATTACTTGTCACGGAATCGTTCGGTTATAAAGCTGCCTCGAAAAAGATTAGCCGAAATAGCAGAAATGTCAATAAAAAGCATTCTTTATCGATAACGTCCCTTTCTGTCTGTAACCTGGGTAAATAGAAATTGCTGAATATCAAAAATCAGAGGCCCAAATTACATGTTGATTCGGGAAAATTTTTGTGACTGAGTTTGTAAATATGAATTAAAACTTTGTAGAGGCTATTTCCTTGTTTGATGAACTAATTGGAATTGTTTGTTCTTCAGCTTTTCTTCACGGAATACTTGTATGAACAACCCTCGTTTCGTTCTGAGTTCCCATCTTTCAAGTCTGTTTTAATAAGTCCTTTTTCAGCCTCGTCACTTCTATCTAAATTTTTTCTGGTTGACTCATGCACATCATCCACAGATTTCCCTATGAATACAAGTGAATTGTTTTCATTACCAACCTGTTAGAAAGTTACTCAGCTAGAGATTAAAAGTGATTATTTACTCGAAAGCACAACCACGGGGACTTGAGCTTGCTAAGTCTATCGTGGGAATGTTTTAGTCTGATTAGTGTTGACAGGATTTTCACAGCTGTGGCTCTAAATTTGCTTTATACAAGAGTGTTTTTTTCAAAGTAAAACGCAATCAAATCCCCTTGGGTTGTCGAAAAGACAGTCTGTCTTTGTTTTATAGAATTGTCTGATTTTCTTCATCATGAATCCTTGCCTATCTCAAAAAGGCGACATGAAACGAACTTGGCATCAAAAGAAAGATTTCTTGGCATCCACTCATGATTTGGGACGGATATAACTAAAACATTCAACCTATTTATCTATTTTAATCGGTGGATTCACTGATTCGTTCAATTTCGATATAAGCATTTTCCGTCGATTAGCTAAACTATTCCACGAATGAGGAGTGATTATCTTAAAGAAATCACTAAAAACGCAATTAATGTTTGATCAAAAACAACTGCTCAAACTTATCCGTTTGTTTGCTTGATACGTGTGTCTCCTACATGGGTTATAATTGCTTCCTTCACATTTTTCGCCGATGTTTTTAAACTATCCGACTGAGTATCCGCAACACTGGTGACAGCTGATGACACTTACCGTTAGTAGTAATAGTAGTAGCTCTGGTAAGTAGTAGCGCTGGTAAGTAATAGCAGGTGTGGTAGAATCATTTTCTCATTAGGCAATGTGTAAATATTTTTGATGTATATTTCGGTCCATTTAAGGCTATCGAATATAAAAGTAACCACGGGCGTGATAATTCAAACCTGAAAAATTCACATTCACACAGCTTGCCAGTCTTGATAACCGCCAGCCAAATAAGTCAGAAAAATCAATGTGTTTTAATCTGCGCTGCTTCCAGTTCTCCTTACTTCAGTGACGTGCAAGATCTAAGGTTCCTAAACGTCCCTATGACCAGAAGTTCCAGTCCTTGAGATTTTTCATGGTTTCCCTGATTGCTGTCCAAAATAAGCGATTAATCTTGCCTGATAAATTTATTTCACCTTCTAGATCACATCAAACATTCAATTTTAACTCCAATTACTTTTTCGTCATTTACTTCCAACTTACAAACTGATCGGCTATGACAGTCAACAACACACATTCTTCCCGCCTGTCTCATTTCGTTTTGTTGGTGTAACATACGTTTTGAATAACTTTGATATGATTAGATTATAGCACTTATAGGTGATAATAAGAATAGATGGTTCAACATGGATTTAGGAGAGACAGAGAGAGACGGTTATGCAGTGCTGTAGCTTACTATCCCCTTGCTCAATTCAATCTGATTTTCAGTTTCGGATGGCGTACTTGGTAGATCTGCAGTTCCGTTAGTAGCTGAATTAGCTTGTCTATCGCGTACCAAGCTAGGCCACTAAACGTCCGCTTCACACTTGTCCCAGCTAAGCTTGCGGGGTTACTTTGCACCAAAAGACAAATTGTAAGTGAAAATTCATAATCGCGACAGACCGGCGAAGAGGAATGAAGTTTGTGCAAACGGAAAGTATCAGATGCCTTGTTTGGATGGAGACGTTCAACGAGAAATCAAAGGTGCACAGTGTATTCCATTTCGTACAAGATGAAAGTCGCCGGTAGCAGCATCAACCTGTAAAAAATAAAGGTCTTTTTGCATTCAAACACCGATATGCATTTTGTGAATGCTGAAAAACTTGCTTACGTATTCGGCGGTCGACGCCAACAATACTAGATGTTTGTTTAGGCAGCTGGTGTTCGAAAGCGCCGTGCGCAGCAATTAAGTGGTGGGATAAACAACTTTTTCAGTGCAAGATCACCAACCTGGTCCTGGAAACAAAAATTTGTCAAGCACCAATGAATTCGACATTGACGAATTAACCTCAACCTTGCATTTCAGAATACCGAACAGATAAGATATCAACAAAATTCCGTCTGTAGACTTGTGAGATAAGACAGAATGAAATTTGAAGCCGATGGATGGATAAGATTTGAAGTCGATTTTCAATTAGTTGGAGGTGTGAATAGAAATTTATTGACGCATTTCACGCAGTCACTGATATACCCCTAATAAATATGGTTAACAATAGGAAAAACCGACTTTGGGAAATTCGGCTGATCATTCTGAAACCAAGCCTAGCAAAGTTAAAATCTACATTTAGCAGACAACGAAAAACCACGGGGACGCGGTAAATTGGAAAGTGGTGCAGGCATTGCTCAATCCAATTTGCTATCATTACCTTATAGGGCCAAAAATGCTCCAGTTTTTATTGGGAAGGAAATACCTTTTACCCCACAGGTAGCTGTTTGGGGACTTAAAGACCGTCGAATAAAGCTTTTGACAGTAACGTCGAGTTACTTCACATGACTGGTTCCGTTCATCGGTTTCCCTTCTAATGTATACGTTGTTTAATCAAGGCAAGGAATGGTTCGGATAAATATACATTCATTATGTTGCGGCAATACCAAACCTGGTGCATGGTGCTAGTTAAACTCATGAGGAAAGGAGAACGAAAGTCAGTGGGACCGGTAAACATGAGCAGACAGATATGATAGGTGCCAATTCACTAATCCAAATGGTAAAAAAATGGCAATAAGATACCATCTTATACTGCAAAGAAGCCAATAACTTGTGCAGCTGGCTGTTTTCTTCCTAATTTGATTTGCTGATTTTGTTAAGGAAACCAGCCGCCGAGTCATTCAGGAGCATCAGAAGGAGTGCCAGTTGATTGTGTGTCTGTGTAAAGGCAGGAGGGGCACAAAGTTAGAAAAGCACAGTGCATCAGCTCTGCTACAAGGTAGCAGGATTTTTTAACAAAATGAACTGAAAAAGAAAATACATTTAGTATGCAACGACTGTTCTTGCAGATAAAATGATGGAAACCGTTGGTAGTAGTAAAGAACATCCGAAGACGGTGCAAAACTGACGGCCGGAGTGGCTTCAAGGCAGTAAAGTTAACAGCGATTGACCTGAAGCATACCTGTAGTGGCATAGGGGCCGTGCATTGGGGGATGAGTTCAGCCCTAAACGGATGAAGGTAGTGAGATAGAGTCCAGGATGGCAATGAAACTTGGTTGTGTACAAAAATATGAGACAAGTTGATGCCAAACCACGTATTAGAGATATGCAACGACGATTTTCTGGACCGCCAATAGCTGAGACCCTAAGGGAGTGCTAGTGTCTGTTCACTTCAGTGGAGGTATTTGATTATCATGAAGAACGAATGCTTGGAAAACGTGGAGTCAGATAGTGGGATAGATGTGTCAGGCGCGGACCGTCTATGGAGAAAATGCGAGTAGGTTATTTACCTCTGTATTGTAGTTTAATCCCCTTCCGCCCCCAGTGACGGTCCGGCGTTCCAAAGTTCCGACTGAAATAAGAACAGTTTATGTCTTCTTTTACGGAAAATGAATGAAATGTCACCTCAGTCATATTAACAAGTTTATAGATGCCTTCCTTTTCACAAAGACATTTGAGAAAATTGTGGATATTCTCCTGTGGGAATAGGGCGATTTTTGGACAACACTTAGCTTGAAAAGTGATTTGGAATTCGCTCGTTAGCAAGCCCATTTTCAGTCAGTGAAAATCAGTCGGTGGCTGCATCGGCTGATATCCCACATAAGCAGACTTTCTCGAAAAAGCATCACGCTGCCGAAGCGAGCCGTTTGGGCCGATAAGAGGGAACATGAGCAGAATACAAAAAGATTTCAGTTTTGACTAGTATCAGGTTTTGGTCTGACTAAATTAAATTGAAAAGTATGTGGAAGTAGACTTGAAGGAACAGTTGATATCCCTCCGACCTAATATGGAGGACTCTCTTGTGGATGTTTAATTAATGTCCATAAAGCGTAGACGGACTAACGAGTTCAAGGAGGCTTGGTTACAACCTCCCACAATCACATGCAACCAGTTAGCCAGAGAAGTAGCAATAAACAAAGAATGTTTCATAAGACAAATTGATTTCCGGAAGCTTAAACCGTGGAACTGTGTTTATTTTTAATCATAATAGAAAGAAGACAGAAACATTCAGGGTTGCAGGTCATTGTTGGACAACCAGCATCATTCCGAAGAAAGTTGAAAAACTGTCTGACTTGCCACAACACTTGGAATTCACATACTTAATGAAATCAGTTGCGATTTCTCTCGGAAACGTCCTCTGCCGAGCTTCAAGCAAATTGGATCAATCACTTGAATCTTGGGAACCGATAGGCTACAAATTACGAATTCAATTCAATTTGAGTAAATAAAGTAAGTCATTATGCTTCCTAAGCAAGAACCGAACTTACAGCATTGAGTTCACTAATTTTGCTGAGAAGTGTATTTTCAAGAGCAGCTTACCAATCGGAACCTACCCCCTTCTTTATCTTTGGCATTTCTAGTCCAGACATTCCAGTTCGCAAATATTTCTTTCGTAGTATGAGTTCTCTGACGCATATATGGGAATCATTTGTATTCCTTTACGAGGTTCTACGGATTCCAGAATGCAACAGAGTTGTCGCGTTTTGGTGCAACTGCTCAAGAGGCTTGTCGACAGTGTACCCAACACTAGGACTTTGCAACGCGTAGCATTTTCTGTTGCGAATTCCAGTTCGGTGTAGCTGTGTGAAAGTTTCGCTGGAACTATAGTCTTCGTTTTACTGAAACTATAGAAAGTACGAATTGACTGAATGACGGAAACCGCTAACTTGTTGATTCTCTACTTGATCGGAAGTTTCGCACTAGTTTACCGATTACATTTGGAGACTTATTGCAACGTATGCTGCTCTGAGACCATGCTTTGGCTTTAAGAGAACTGCAGACCCCGACATGTGGAAAATATCATTGCGAATTCGCTGGTTATTTTAACTTATTTCAGCAATGATTGCTAATGGCAATGTGGATTGATATTACCATATTTCGGATCTACACCTATACGCCTATTTAATTTTAGAAGCCGATGAGTAACTCAATCGTGTCTGTTTTAATGCTGGGTAGCACTCCTGATAAAAAAGCAATAACAGGGTTAATAGATTAAACTATTTTCATCTAATTTCGAGCCCGTCAACTGATCTGTTTTTGGAGAGAAGTGACATAATGGTCATCTAGTGATAGGAACAACCGCACTATAGAACTAGGAAGTACATACTCCAGGGCTATCGACGGATCCGGGAAGATATGAGACAACAGATTATTTGTAAGCATGTGTGTATTCCAATTGTGATTATGTCCATGAAGTCGAAAATTACCTGGTTGATGTACTGTAAAGTCTGTGCTAATTTTCCACCACTGCCCCTTGAGTTAATTTGTTGTATGCGATAGCAATCTGTGGTGCAAAATATTAAGCATAACATATGTGAAGATTACCACAAGTTTTCAGCGTTACTGAAGTTTCCCGATGACTGGTTTAATCGATCAACCCCAAAATGAATGCACTACCATTCCACGCCTTCATCGCTGAGGTTAAGCGGATGACCCAGTTAGCAGGATAATCGCTCCATGTGATTGGATATAGAGAGTGGGACATATTGACGGCTAGAAGGAGCAAGGTGGACGGATGATGACATGGCGAAAAGGTATGAAAATCCTAATCAGTGAAAATTCTTAATTCGCTTAGGTCAGATCATCGGGTTTGGGTCCACAACCTAACGTAGCACGGTGGTTTGAAACAACTGGGAATGCTCCTGATTTCAATAGTCAGTTGCATCCCTGAATGCTTCTCTATTGTCTTTTGATCTTAGCATCCTACGATTTTCATTTCATTACTATTCCTTTCCGTGAAGTAGCAACCAAAACCACAGGGAGTTTAAGAAGGCCCAATGGCTACAAAACTGAAAGTGAAACTGTCACTGCTTGTTGGGGTTGCGATAATTTCGCTTCATTCTGGTTTCCTTCCTTCAAAGCATGCTTCCATAATTATTGCCATTCACACATCCTTTTCTTAATTTTTCTCAGTCATTAGATTCAATCACGCTTAGACATTTCAGAAACTCCATCCTCTTCAAAAGAAGCACACGTGCTAGATATCAGGCTGCTCGTGAAAGCACTTGCTTAAGATGTCCGTACCGGCTTGATCACTTCAGCCATGCGCCCCATGTTTGCGAAAGTATTTAGCAATTCACCATTTATTCAGTCTCAAATTCAAGTTTACATTTGTGTCGTTTGAGAACGACCATTGTAACTTCCTACGTCACCATCAAGATAGAGCTCCTAGTGCGAGAAAAAATGGACGCAGTTTGGAGGCATAACAACAGCCACTTGTGAGTAAGTCTTAAAATATTAATACAAACACACCAGCCTGTGTTATCTAGGGTGATGGAAGTGCGCTAATAAACAAACTGTGCACGTTCTTTCTGCCTGCAACGTAAAATCTGTTGTTTTCTAAGACCCGTCCCTACCATTTCTACTTCCATTGCTTCCAAATAAGTTGTCTTATTCTAGGTGACTTTATTCAAGCCTCTAATCCACAACCCACTGTTTTTTGATCAAACAGGTCTTGGTGCTTCCCCAGTCATAGGCAATTCTACTAAAGGTGGAATTATCAACAGTATTCCCGAATTATTTCTCATAACATTAAGCGCGCCCAATTCAACGAGCGATATGTGCTTAAGTCCATTCAAATCTAATCTATATGCTCGTTCTAAGGTTTGCTATTTCGTGCAAGCAAACTAAATCCACATTTTCCTCCGTAATTTTTGCATAATTCTTCTAAAACCTCTCCTTCAAACTCGCGTTAAGTGATGCCGTTAAACTTTCCACGGATACGGTTAGCGCAGTTTTGGTAAGTGCAGTTTCCTGGAAACCTCGTTCCCCTATAACGGCGGTATTCCTTTCCAATTACTGAAGTCCCTAGGGCAACAAAAGAATCACTTGTGTAAATCCCATGACAATTCACGTGACAGACGCATCTCCGCCCAAGTGAAGGCAAAAGCTAAAAGCCTTGTGACGACATTCGTCAACCAGCTTCAGGGTGGCAGCATCAACAAATCATCAAGTATATGCGGATCGACTAACATATAAAGAGAAGAGACAAATAAAACGCACTGTAGATTTTGGCAGTATTGTTAAAGTTTTGCTTCACCCTTGTAATAATATTCAAATTATAGTAATCTAAAAAGACTATGAACTAACCGCTTGTTAAGCTTCTTCGAACAGTGGGATTAAGCAAAAGGGTAGATTCTAACGGCCTATCATCGACGTCATTCATTGGCTCTGCTTGACACTCGTTCCTCTGGTTATAACATCCTTAAACATACCTTCTATTTTTGACTGCTGAAGGTTGCTCACAGCTGCTTTAGTTTCCACTAAATAATTGTCCATTTTTCACGTATGCGGTTGAAGAGAGTGCACGAGTCGTTAGCATCCTACAATATTGGTTTTTTTCCATGTTGCTCAGCTAGATAAGGGGCACTCTGCGTTTCGAATTTCCAAACCTGACGGTTCCACTTTTAAACCAAGCCAAACGCTATATTGTCGTAACTTTCTTCGCTTTCAGGCAGAAAGATCGTGTTTTACTTAAGTACTTGCGTACTTATTAGAATCCTGCCCATGATATCTTTGATTCGGCTTATTGATCTAACAAACCTATTTAGGACCTCGTGGCCTTTCTCATTTATCACACAGAAGAATCAGTGGGCACATCAAATAAACTTTTACATAATTTTTTCTTGGACTTGTTTTATGTAGCTTGTTGTTTTATGGTTTGTCACGCTTCATTCAGGCGTGAATGGTTGTTTGCATTTATTCTTATCACTATGGCCTTTCATTGACGATTTTTATGCCCTAACCGGTTCAAATTCTGGCTTTTTAGAATCATTGGTCTCTCTTTTTCCGCCTCTCTATTCATATAACCTATATTTTATCGACAAATAAAAATTAGTAGTATGATGTCTGGGAAACACTTTGAAGTTATTGCACGTAAAATTCTGAGTTGGACATTTCACTGTTCACCTGTGCGTAAAACCGTCAAGAAGTGCCATTTCAAATAAACACACTTAAACTTTCAACAGAAATCAAAGCACCACCTCAAACTTCGTTTCATATTGTTTCTGCTGGTTATTTTTGCTGTAATTTGTCCGGACTTGCTACGGAAGATTTGTATGTAGTTCTTCCTGAACTGTCATTATTGGTTCTGAATTCCTTGTAATGCTAACCGATTTCTACAATAATTTATTTGAGCAACATTTGTCCCAGATCTTCGGATCCCACTCATTCTGTGCAAGATGATCTGAAGTATTTCTGCACGTTGAAATTTTCGTTTCTCGCCTACCCGAGTAAATTAATACCTTTAAGAATTTCGCTATACCTTACCCAGTGCGTATACTGACAAATTGATATATGTTACAGCCGACTTTCAGCTCCCTATCTAGAACAAAGACATTTTTCATCTAACGAGTTTTCTTTACATTTCTAAAGTGAAGGTGAATGTAACTGTTCATTCCGGCTGAAATGTTGACGGTAACATTCACCAACGTATTATTCTGTTGAGGTTCGCGTTCATTTGAGTGTCTTTTTCATGGCGCGCTCTACTCTACCAATCTTTTCCGCATAGATGAACCCAACGAAAGTTTTTCATTACCTCAGTACTTTGGTTTAAATCATTTGCGACATTTCTACTTCTAGAACAAGACATAAAGTTATCTGATTAGAGTAAACTTTTCTTTTTCATTACTTGGCCAAAACATCCATGTCCATTTCAACCTTGACGTAACCTTGATAATGAAAACTTTTTTTCCGGTGTATCTTTTACTTATTAGAAATAGAGAATTTTCGGAACGCAAAGTTAAGTCCGGAGAAAACATTACAATATTTGATTGATTTCCATTTTCTGGGCAATTGGCCGACATAAAGCCGTTTGCAATCTTTGGTTTACTGTTTTGCTTTTAACTTGGCTTTAAACAGCTGTTGCATCATACGTAGTAAACTATTTCATTGAATTACTGAATTTTTTACAAAGAGCCAAATCTGACTGCTTGATTAATTAAAACGTTTGGTGAGGAATTTTTAAATAAATTCTAAAGCTCGTTCGAGAAAGGACAATGATGGGTGAATCCCGGCAAAGACTTGTGCAAGAGATGCACCTCTCGGGAGCAATCAGAATTAACATTCGTTTCCTGCTGAATGAGTGTTGGCTTTATCAGACCTTGTTCGCTTCCATGGACACTGGACTTAATATAATTACGTTGGAAAATCTACGACATCTGGAAGACATCTCTGCTGAAGTGGCCTCAACAGGTTTGCGCCTTATGTCACATCCGATTCAGAGTGGTGTTGCTATTGCATATATCACCAACTCGCGCCGTTAAGATGCCGATTGTTTTACGCAGCTAACTATATGCGTTATTTTATCTCCTAGTGATTTTGAACCCAAATAGTCAAATAATTTGCACTTTAGTGTTTTACGAATACATATGCTGCATTCCAATACCCTGTGAATAGCCATTTAACACGCTTTGTAAACCTATAGCTAGATTTTGTGTTGCAGAGTAGCTGGTGACTTCAGCATATTCAGAGGAAGGTAATTTAACCATTAAGGTTTTAAAAAGGAGCTTGACCGTCCAAATGAAGTGGGAGAAGTTTGGAGTTAGTTACCAGTTAAAGTTATTTCTGTTCTTTAAAATTCCCGCCTTGGTTCATCCGGTGACCCCGGATTAGCGGTTTTTTTTGAGATTTGCAGTCACAACAAGCACGGACGTTTCGCACAGCATCGCGGCCAAAAAATGATAGAAAGACAGATTTGTCTGCAGAATAGCTGCTGTTGAGTAAAGTAATCAACCAAACTGAGTTTATTTATTCCTGTACTCTGACATCTTAACTTTTTGCGATCATGCACTTTTCCCAGACTTTTTGGCTTGTTATGCGTATATGCATTTGCCTCTCGCATTTTACGTAATAGATTCTGAGTTTCATCACCAAGATTATTTTGCTATTCAGTCCACAGATTACCCTGAAGTCAGGGCTTCGATGATGTCCACCAGAACGGAGCAATCCCTTTGGAATTCTGAACAGACTTACTGTAATGGATATATTAACTACCAGGGAGCCTGCAGGCTGCGAAATGACCTATTTGTAGGTTTATCCTCAGGCACGTTTGCCGTCATAGGCATTAGACCTCTGGGCCAGTCATTTAATGGACATATAGTAGGTCCCACTTTCAAATCAGTCAAAAATGATTTTCACACGTGGCTTTAGTTTGCACTTGCCCACGTGTTTTCCCATTGAATATGTCGCGAAAATGCATCAACCTGCGTCCCACCTTTATGATAAAGTTCTATAAGTAAATACCTTTTTGCATAGGACGGCTAGCTGCAAGCAAACGATCGTCCTTCCCAAAATCCTATCCAATGATGATCCGTTTTATCAACTTAATTTGTGATTTGTTGAAGCGTGTTTAGTGTTGTACGAAGAAAGTCATCTGAATAACGGAATAAGTGAACACGCAATAGAAATTAATCGTGCGCATTTAAAATGCGTGATTTATTTGGTATTGGTATTGCGAACATAGTGAATGACATTAAATATTTAACAAGAAAAAGCACAAAATTCATGTCCATTTAAAACTGACCTGTTTATTTGAGTAATAAAATTAATACCCTAGATATTCTTTAAAGTTATACAAGTTTCAAAGTATCACTGGAGTTCTGAAGACTTTTATAATGCATTCAGTATCCAACCGCAATGTAGATTCCTAATTTGTTTGTCTTCATGAACTCACGCGTTCACTGCCTTTGTCGAGCAATGATTACCCAATGGGTGATCATTGCCTACTTGCGTACATAATTCTTCCGAATTGTAAGGAAATTACAGGGTGTAGTCTTTAATTCGTATTAGTACGATCCAAATAGCCAGACGCTTCCTTATTTTTGCTGCTGCAATATGGATATAGTAAGTGTACTTGTTTTACAGTGAATCGCCGTTCACTGATCGGCCTTAAGTCTAACGGAATATTTTCCCAAGCATGACACGTGACGGTATTGTTGCCGATAAATCCTCTCTCATCGTTGTGACTCTGCATCGATATTCATTGAATGGGACAATTAACTAACCTTTACACAGCTAAACACAGATTTCGCGCTATTATTTACATGTAACTTAGTCGACGACTGAATAATAGCCATCTTGTTTGACTGGCTGGTTTTATTTAAAACAAATCATTTCCACTGAAGATTTACGGAAACAAACTCAATCAGTCAGATCAAACAAACGTGCTCATTCAGCTGCTCACGAGAAGAACCCGCTTGTTTTTTCGAAGTATTCTTTGTGCAAACTTTTAGAAAATCTCCTTAGGCCACCGTCGGAATCTGACCACATCCGCATTGATTCTTACGAAAGGCTCAAACCACTGAATCACAAGATTTCACAGGTCCAGCATCAATTAATGGGTACAACTGAATCATGATGGTTTAACGAATCACCTGGGTATGATAATAGCCTTTAGTCTTATCTGATCTTGGCATGTAGGATAGCTTAAATCCGGATCCTTATTTTCTTATTTGCCGTGTTCAAAGCTGCAGTCAAAATCGATACACTTAAGCATCTGTTCGCGTGCTGTAACCCACTAGATTTATGACTTTCTTTGTTTTTCCTCGGTCTTTTTCCGGGAAAATTTAACTCAGTGGATACATGAAATTCATTTCTCCTTCCATTCATGTACATCGAGGACAATTCAGTCGATCAGCCTTATCCAAAAGCAATAAAACTGCCAGTAGGATTATCAGAGAAACATCGGTTGTATTTATGCCATTGACGAATATGGAAATGGTACACGTTTTGAATACAACCGTTCGCCGCACTGGTATGACCCTACGTACGGACCTTTCATTGTTTCCTGGGAGACGAAGTACTTAAACAAGCATGTCACTTCCGCGATGCATCTTGAAGAAGAGGGAAACTATGAACTTCTCATCATTCATCCGATTGTGCTCGGACTTTGCTGTTTCCTAGTGAGAATCCTTTGTTCATGTACAAGCTCGATATCCAATGCCCAAGAACTGCGTGATGTAACTTCTTATGAATTCGTTCAGTTACATAGACAAACGGCTACGCGTAGACTTCAAAGTGTCTGCAGTTTGCTTTACTTCACTGTTCCAAAATTTTCTCCAGCGCAAACGACTCTTGTTTCCTGTCGAGATTCAAATACACAGAGTGAACAATAATGAACGGTACAAAACGACAAACTTGATGAGCGATCTCAATCGCTCTGCGTCTTTTCGTTCAGACCTGGAATAATTTTGGCACTGTAAATGCACAAAATTGCACCGAACAGTGCCCTGAACTTTACATCCAAGGTGACCTGGGTAAGAAACTGACAAAGATAAAATTCGCAAACCGCTGTGCTCTTTAATGAGTCCACCTTACAGTTTCGCTTTTCCCAATTTCTGGCAAACTCTTTATTCTTGCTCACTGCACGGTCTTACGGTGATTATGGCATTTCTGTTTCTCTGGGTCTTGGATTACTCGCACTTCTTTGTGTACACCTGAGAGGCGGCCTGCCTGCTGTTCGATATGCTTTTGAGCATTTTTCCAAATTCGAGCTTAAATAGATTGTCGGGCTCCTCTTAAATATAACCTTAGAAATATTACGTAACTGGAAGGATAGACTACACTATTTATTATAATGCCTGGGAAAAATTGCCATTTACATCGTCTGTTCTGCATTATACGTCGATTCAACCATCGTTTCCCCCATCAATATTGTCTCAATGGAATACTCGAATTAATAATATTTATATTCCAATTTTTCAAACCTTCTTGGACCAGTTAGGCAGTGATCAGCTTGGAAATCCACTGACCGCGTTGCATATACATCAAATAAATGCGACCAGTGAGTGAATTTGGTGTTTTATGATTGTCAAAGAACCGGAGGGGTACTCCGATTAACGGTCATAGGGTGTTGTTAGTAAAATTGCACTCAGGAAGCAAAGGCATTGTGATGCACACACTGCATTCATTGAGAGTCCTTCTGAAAGTACACCGTGAATTAATGTGATCAAAATGTGAAGAATTTCAAGTAGGAAATTGATTGGAGCGGACAAAATAAACAAATGGCTGGATTGACAAAATCAGTACTACTATCTGGTCTCTATCTAAATTCCACAGGTAATCATCCGCAGATTAGCAACGCATTGACCAGCATGGATATTTATTCTTCCACTAAAACATTTGGACATTCGGTGCTTCGGCTGGCTCACTTCTATTCTTACTATCGTTTCCAATGCATTTCGTCTTTCTAAAAAGCATTTGGAATCAGTCTTTAGAGAAACAAAAAGACTTATTCCAATGGCCATTCATATTTAAAAATCAGTAAACTATCCTATTTACTTTTCGGTCCCGCTCATCCAATGCACTTCAAGTCGAATAGACCCATCCTCAGGTCAGCCACACCCTTGGCAAAATAACAGCATCATGGTGACTCGCAGATACTTTGGATTCTGAAATATGGGAGTGATCACTTATTATCCAAGGGTGTAGCTCTCAAAGCCTAATAACTCAGGCGTTACAACACGCTATTTTCAGTGTAAGGCAAAACAAAACTCAAAAGTCTAAGCTACTCGGGTAGACAAGAGCAATTCCGTTGCGATTTGTGGATCAAATGAAAATAGACCTAGGGGAGCTATTTGCGTGAGACACAAGTATTCAGCGCGTGCATCAATTTGCAACCGCCCGGCAAGTTTTCTGCTTTCTATACCATTCATAATGGTGTAGTTTACATGATAAATTAGATTACTGTCCTTCTGCCAGAAGCTCCATCAGATCAGTAATAGCAAGCGTGAACGATTAATCTACCTAGGAAAAATGAAGGTGATAGTTGGGTGGGTATCGTCGCTTGGTCAAAGACAGCCTTCGGAAAGACTATATATCGTCCTGTTTTCGGTTTTAATTGTAAGTAGCATCGCATTTAGTTTGCACGGGACTTCTGAAGATCTTTTAAAAGAAAATCTCGTGAAGGCAGAAAAACGTCATACCAAAACAGTGGAATCTTTCTACTAATGCTGTCGTCATAAATGAAGTCAGAAATTCTCGCTTTCATCATATCGTTTTTATTGTGTTGTATAGTATTTTGAGTTTTGACTATACGTGTAGTCGGATTTCAGTCAAAAAGGGCACAACACGGAGAGCAAAATAAAATTGAAACAGAAAACGTTTTAAGTTACGAGAACTTGTGTATGAAGTCAGTCACGATCTGCTGCCGAGTGGCATTCCTTTTCTGTTGTACATTTCATATTCTGGCCGTGTAAACCCCATTGACGAGCACTGTGCCGCGTGCATATTGCACATTTGCCGCCCACAGTAAGACCAAGTAATTAGGGTGGTAATGGTTAATGACCAGAGAGATTGGCGTGAATTTTGTGATCACTTGGAACGAGCTGCCTTGCGTGTTCTGTGGAACTCACTTTCTGATCTCAGTGTAACAGGTATTCCCATTTGCGTGTGTGAATTATGGAGCGCTGTGGGCAATGTTCGGTCTTTGAGGGGAAAAGCATAGTGAGCAGGTTGCAAGTTCTCAAATAAGATGTGATTGCGTAAATGTTGATGATGGGTGACACACTTACTCTTTTTCGAGTCACGCTGGTCATCCTGTTCCTGAACTATGATATCAGTCAGGCTATCATTCGAAGATTACAGTCTCAGTCTATGATATATATTGGCGACACTATCAGTGGAACCGTAAGTAGACTAAATGGAAGGCTTGTGTGACGTTACTGGAAATTGAGTGAAAAAAAAACAGAAATTACGGGAAGCCTTGGAGTCGACATTTTGGGCCAGCTTAGCCCCGTATTTGATTTTGTGATAGCCTGTCCTGTGTTTCGCGGTGAATAAAAAATCATGGGCCCAATGAACATGATTATCCGTGCTTATTTAACTGGGCACGGAACATCAATAACGATGTGCTTCCTTTGGGGAGGCTGGGAAGTGTTTAGCCCGTATGCCGCCATATTATTTTCGTCATGTAAGTATTGGCACTGGGTGATGCGCTTACTAGGGTTTGGGTCGGACCGGTTTTTCTGTTTCCGTCTGATTTGCAGGTTGGCCATGTTAGTATGAATGAATCAAGCAATTATCATTTCATTTTTTCATAGAAGAACTACGAAACCAATAAGGTGTCAAGTTCAAGCAAGCTGAGAGGGGGAAAAAAGGGTGTGCGCATTGATTTAGTGGATGTCATCTTGTTGGGCAGATTATATTCAGTTAGGCTTACGATAATCCATAGTAGGTTTGCAAACGTTTAATGCATATGAAACTATTTGCCGGAAAAATTAATCCACCGTCTCTTACTCGTCACCAATGCTCGTATTTGGGCCGGATCAAGACACGGTCATATTCATCAGTAGATCAGAGACAATGGCGCCAAGAATAGTTCGGCCTTCGTCCCTGTGATAACAAAATTACTTACCGAAATAACCTTCTGCGTAACTAAAAGGAAGGCCAGTCATATACCTTGCCTAAAGGATTTTGGCAGACCATAAGTCGCTGTAAACAAGTCTTTCTTTATTCTCTTACCTGTGTTAATATTCGTCATTCTTCCAATCGACTAATAGATGTTGCACATTTTCCTGTATATCTACGTGTTGAACTAGTAGAATACTTGCGGTTTTGTTACTAAAGGGTTTCGTCACAACTTATCACTTAGTATGTAAGCCTAATTGTTTTGTTCCCCATCGGGGTGCGCACTAGACTGGAGAGAGTCTTTCGAACAACGGTTGTCATTCGAACTGGAAACAAAACAGAATCCACATCAGTACACATGAAACAAGCCAAACCGTCAGACGCTTAATAAACAATTAGGTGGCACACGACGAACATAAGATGTTTGAGTACCTAACCACCTCAAACTAGCATGAGTCACAAAACGGAAAATCACCGAAAAGACAAGTGTGGTTAGTAAATTAAAACCGCCTGTTTGATGTGAGCATCAATTCGTTTGACAGATTTTAGTGTAGTCAACTTCTAAGCACAAAGCAGATTAGGTTTCAGCGCATATCAAAATGTCAACTGACTGTTATGCCAAGCCAACAAGTTTGACACATTTGGTTTGGTGTCAGTTGAAACATTCTTCTGCCAAATTTCTTCACAAAACTGTAAAGGAAGTAATGCATCATCCAATATCGAAGCTCAAATTATCATTGGGAAATCTGGTGCACCGCTTTTATATTTCTACTAGGAAGCTGTAGCAGTCCAAATGCAAAACGTGTGATTATTTCACACCTTGAAAATGAAGACGTCAGTGATCTAGAAAGGCGCTACAAAGAAATTATCCAAATTGGTCAGAAACTGTAAGTGAAACAATAATGGCATATATACGGTTTTCTGTTCTGCAATTCAGGAAGTATTCCAACCAAACCGAAGAACAGGTGCATGTTTATTTTATCCGCGTGCGCAGCCTTTGAATTTGATCGTGCTTTTGTTGTTCAAATAGAGTTTTACATTTGTTCCTTGTAGATTTCATGCCTGAACCAGTTCCAACTGTTGTTATGCAGTCGAATACGAGCACGATTAGAGAGCCATTGTACGTATTTTTCGTATGTTTTACCTCTAAATTGCAAAATGTATTCGAGACGCTGATTACGGGACTTGTTGGTAGAGTGCGAAAACATCAGGTTGGATTTTTTTGGTAAGGAGTTGAAGAAAACTTGTAATTCTTCTAGATTTAATAGGTAAAATTGGTTCTTCTTGGCCGAAGTTTAGAATAGCAATTGTACAAATTACAGAGTGTAAAAATTGTATAAAAATTTTCCAATCAAAGTTTTGCATGACTATTTGCGATTTGCTTGCATCCATTTGAGAGCCTGTCAATTAGTGGTGGGTCATTTGGTAGGCAGAGATTTGTGGCTTGCAAAAATCCCGTCAAAATTTAAAGTATGGTATCATGTAGTACTAGCGTTTGGTAGAGCTGCTTGGTTGGTAAAATGATCAACAATTTCGGCTTGCAATCGTTGGTGTCGCGTTCGCGTCCTATTTCGAGTGTGGTGGATGTAAACTGCGGTTGATTGATAACAACGGTAAAGCATTTGTACGGTGTTTTCTAGTGGTTTCTTACTTCGAATTACGGAATGTTCTTTCTTAAATTGAACAGTACAGAAGGAAGACCAGTACCTTAAGATGTTAACGTTAATGTTGACAACTGAACGGCATATGTATATACATATATATGCCGTTCGGTTATCAACTGCAGCGAACAGACACGGGTTAAATTCTGTACAACAAACAAGTAGAGGTCATCTGCATGTCGAACGCAGTGTGTGTTAGTGGTTTTTCGGAGCAAAGACTGAGTTTTATAATCTTATTAGTATTGCTTCGCTGAAATCTAGAATATTCCTGTCAATATTGTGTAAAAGAGATCTAAAATACTAAGCGTGATCACCTGTATGTGGTTGTTATTAAATGTTTTGCGATGGATGAACACGGTCATGATTGCGATAAACGTTCTCTGGGTTTTGTGGCATCAATCTGACCAATCACTTGGGAATGTATTCTAGCATCCCTTGTGAAAGTCTTCCGCTTGTTCTGGCAATGCAAAGCGCTGATATTGCTTGGCGAAAATTTTTTTAGACCCTCTGATACTAGAGAGCACCGAACTCGCTAAAATCCTGTTCCAGGACTCGGGTTTACATAAGGATATTCATAATGCAATAAGGTAGTTAGCTGTATCGGACGTCCTGTGGTGGCTACGCATCAATGTTGACGTTGTTACTGCCCCCTAAGCTAATCTCAGATGAAACCATTCAATGTTGTCAGTCAGCGAGTACCAGACCAACAATAGTGTACTAGAACTGTCATAGGGACATTTGTCTTTCGCATAGACTGTGTCAGAAATGAACATATATTTATATCATACTCTTTCTCTACCACTTCCTTTGCTGTTACGCGAATACATGCTATCTTATTTCATTCTTTTGATGACTGCGCTAGACATGATCTTGTACCATTAAATACTCCTGGCTTGAAGAATTTTCCACGTTTTTTTTATTAGACTGCTCCCATAACTTAATCTTACGTCCACCGAAAGACCTCGATTCCGGGCCCAAGAATGTGTAGTGCTGAACTGACGCGGTCAGTGCACATTAAAAACGTTTGTCTGGCAATATACTCCAGGGGCACCCAGTGCATAATTTTAGGAATATCTACCAGAAGAACTAATCAAAGCAACCTTTTAGCTGAAGATTTGGGAGAACCAAGATATTTGATTTCTATGAACGATGTTGCTGTCCGTTTGGACCGACAGAATTTTTGCTCAAGCGGAACATCTATCGATTAGACCGATTTTCCCACTAATACTTCATTCCCACTTTGAGCTATTTTTTTATTGATGTCTTCACTAAAACGGTTGAGCACGAGAAAACAGTTAACTCACAGCCAAAACTGGAGGACTGAATTGTAAAAGATTCACTAAATTAGTCGAAGTTGGAACTAAATTTCGAAAACCAATTCAAACGCATATCAGTCTGGCCGGTATAACATGCCGAGAGTCAAAGAGCACTTAATTGGAGTCAATACTGACCACAAAAGGTATGCTGCCGTCTTTGAAGGGCCCCACTCTGATATCAGTTAATCCTTTGATTTTAAATCTCGGTCATTTTTTTTCATTTGGTTTAACTCATCGCCATTTATCTAGTTTCTATGATCTTCAGCCAACTTGATGTGCTGATTGTGTCTTCAAGTAGTCCAGCAGTTTGATCAGCAGTTCCCTTCATTACTAATCCAGTGAGCCGAAGAATATCCAGGTATCCTCTAACCAATCAAGATAATGCCGGTGTCTAACAAGCAACAGAAAAAAATGTCCCTCTAGTTTGCACATACAAACGATGCTTGTACTGATCGACAGATTGTTCTTAAATTGGATTTGATCAACTTTGCGAAACACAATAAGTCTACTTTTGCTTATCACTCCTCTTGATCCACAGCTTATTAGGTAAATTCGGCTTTAAACTAAGAATATGGGGCCGCAGCGATGATTCTTTTTATTAAAAAAGGTGCATTTGGTGGTTCTGGTTGAGCAGTATCACTCTTCTAGCTCTCTCCCAGTGAAGTCAAACTAAACTAATTGGCCCCGGGCTGATTTGTGGGCTGAACGCGTTTCGGTGAATCTCTTATGTGGGGGGAAGTGTCATCTTCCTGACAATTCTGCTCCAGATCCCGTCTTTATTTTTTTGTCTTCGGTTTTCGAAAAAGGCTTCTGAGTTCTTTGACTTTCACTGAATGCACTTGTACGAAAAAAGTGGTTTTACGCACAGTTGAAAGGCAGCCCGAATACAGAATATGACAGACCTTTTTGTGGGCTGATGATCATTCCATTCTGCTTTGATGACTGCTTTAAAATTCCAGAATAGCTCGATTACTTTATATATATGACGGATAAATACTGGATTTTCTGCCTTCTCTCAAACAGAGGGGGGGTAATTTTACGCCTATCCATTAAATATTTTGTTATTATGCTTCCATACAAATTTCCCCAAATGCCTTCTAATTTTGAAGTGCTGCCGCAGTTCTTCTCCGGATTAGAAAATGTTTTCATTACTTTGTGAATAAGTTCTGAAGTTCATTATCATGACTTCTGTCTCATTTGTTAATGCTTACCCAGAAATTAACTTTGGTTCAGTGGAAAAACGCTCGTCCACTCACAAGTTCCATAAACCACATTTTAATTTTATGGAATGTCCAAGGGTAAAAATGAAAATGGTTCCCCAGACAAGCATATCGATAATTAAGGAAAGTTGCCCCCTAAAACATTCATCCAAACAAAAGCTGGACTCATGAATAATCTAATTGCATTTTAAACAAAATTAAATAATAAGCTCTCATTCTCTTGATCACCTATTCTTGCTCGCCTGATTGTCAGGCTCACTGTTTCCAGAAAAACAGACCTACTTACCGAAACAAACATCAGTTGGTTTAGTTTAACCTATGATGCAACGACCAATTCATTGGCAGTTTACTAATAAACACGATGTGAAAAGTGTGCAGCTATGGCCCTTCTGGAATCTAAAGCAATGGTCAAATGGTGCAGAAGTGCTCCACGCCACCAAGATCGGCGAATCTAGTCTCCAAATCGACGGTCATTTTGGTGACAGCCAGCAATCCACATTTACTAACGCATAACTTATCGGTATCTTATGTGATTCTTTATCACTGTAAATACCAAACTTGGCTTTGCAGTCTCCTCGCTTCCGTGTGCAGTAGGACCCAAAGATTTTGTAGTCTCCTTCCACTGCACTCAAATCGTCACCGTGTTTTAGATAATTCCGAATTCGATTTGAATTGACAGCATTTAAATGGTAGCTGATGCGTTTCAACTTTTTGCGCATACTGCTTTTTCCTCTAAAAGCAAAAAATAGTATACCGGGGTTGCTGTATTTCTCCTGAAAATCAAACTCTCGAACTTTACCTTTTGCTGCTTACAGTATCCCCTTGCTTGCCTGTATTTTATGAAAGTGGTGTGGTCTAGTGCTAGGTACGATGCTTCAGCACGTTAAATAATTTGTGTTGACAATTTTATCAATCAATCTAGACGTATGTAAACTCAGATTGGCTAGCGAAATTTTTAAAGCAAACGTCAACTCCACTTCGCAGATATCGTGCACATTTTGTTTTTTCAGCCCATATTATCTAACCAAATATTTCTGTTTTGGAAACCCCAATTCAAACCGGAAAAATTCATGTTCTTCGCATGGCCCGAACTGCCGTATAATTATTCTCCTGCCTTTCGGAGTTAACTATCGTTAGTCATGTAACCGTCAACCTTTATTCGGTCAAAAATACAAGTGAGCGAATAGAAGCTGTATAATGAGGAACTTTTTCAAGGACGACTGCTTATCGATGCAAACAAACAGAAAATTTTAAGCACGGGTAAGCTCTAGTGTTTTTTTAGCTTACGGGCAAACTTCAAGACGACCGTTAACTTTGATCTTGCGATTAAATTACCGATTCCAAGCCAATCGTGAATATCCTTCGGTAAACTGAAAGCCAACTTGGTAAAACTCCATCCCGGGATAGCGTGTAGCGAAGAGAAGTTTAGTAGCAAGCTCTGACACGAAACATGTGACACTTCGCTTTAAGAAAACAGAAAGTCCTCAAAACCGGGGGAGTTAAAACTTCAAACAATAAAGCCTCTGTCATTTCTCAGCCACAAGTTTTTCTCCCTATTTTCAAGGTCATAATTTGGCTGTCTAATTGCACATACAAACCAAAGACTGATTGCAATTTTACGTCAACCTAGGGAATTTTGTTATTCAGTGTAGTACACAAACTGAAGAAAAATCTTCGTCCAGCCGCGTAGAACAAAATATCGCACAACTCGGCTAGTGGCAGAAAAAGGCATTCTATTTGAAGAAAAGGATTCACATTTAGGAAGCATTGGATTTTTCCGGACAAAAGTCCATTTTTCTTGGTTTTCTACGATAAATGTAAATTGGCTTTATTCGATATCTGCTGCATCGGATAAGTGTACGGCCATGAGCTGCAGGCATCTTGCATGTTTTGTCTCATTATCTTCCAATGTCAGTAAGACAAATTACATTTTCATTTGAATAGGTCTCGCGATTCAACCCCACTGAACTGGGATGCATACGAACAACCAACCAAAAACAACGACAGTCTCTTAACGTGGAGTATCATGATCATTTATACAGCAAGCAAATACAGGCTGTTGAAATGCTTTGGCTGAACAAAAGAGAAACGGAGAGGAAATAAGAAAACAAATTGTTGGCTGAAAAGAAGGCAGCAAACCCGCCGAAGACATGGGATGAGAACGGGAACAAATGTAAAAGGTAAGAAAAGAAGAGTGGCCAGAGAAAAGAGCAAATGTGAAACCCTCGAGATGATGGTTCCAACTTCACAGAAAAGGGATAAAAAGCGCCTAATGTCAAGCATCCATTGTGAATGCTTCCTATTTTTGAGAAACAGCAGCATACGGTTTCGTGGGTTTGGCACATTGTACAAGCGACTGAATCGTATAAATATAGCCATGTTTACTTAATTGTTTATGTGCATATGAAAGGTATTTTGTTTACTTTGATATAGGTAATAAATAGTCCAATGATGAGTGCGTGGTGAAGGTGTGCAGAGAAAGACGCACGATGTAGCAGCCTACTAGAACTGTTCTCTTGGGAAACAAGATTTTGTTTGTGTATGCATGTTTTCGTGAGTGTGTGCATGTGTATGTGCGTGTGAACGAGAAAAGTCACAGGATTGAACCTCAAGGGTATAAAGTCTTGGGTACAGAAAAAAAACAGTCATTCGGTTTATCTGGACGTGGAGCAAATGTGCTCATTCAATTCACAGCAGTCGTCAACCTGCAAAGCCGTCTTTTTAAATGGAGGTTTTAGTTGAGAAGTAGACTGCCTGATATGGAAGAGGGGATCCCAAGTCTGCCGCGTAGTCATGGTTTTGTACAAAAATTAACGAAAGTTGATCCACTTACGACTGGGGTAATTTCTTAGGAAATGCAATTGGTTCCAGACAAGTGCGGGTCAATCTATAGCGCATGGGATTTCTTGTTGATGGGTAAACTGGACAGTCGCTAGTATTGCAACATGGTGATAACTGTCATCATAATCATCATCAGCCAAATGATTTTTCTTTCGGACTAACAGTCGAATTGGTTCTGGGTAATCTGATTAAGATCTTTCATCAGACCTTCAAGGTTGGCCATTTCCTGGTTTAACTCTTCAGCACTGTATCCTCTCTGTAAAAACATAGAAAGGGAAAATTATTGCCAATTTTACTATAGCTAAAGTGGGTAAACTTTGGAGGAAGAAAACGTTTGCTGTGAAACAATAATGAATGGGAAAAAGGATTAGCATGAAGTTATTCATCAACATTTTTAGGTCCCAAATAGCACTGATATTGTTTCAGTGGTTGTCTATCGATTCACCCGGTTGATTTCAAATAGCATCTGAATTAGACTTCTAAATATTTTACAAAACTCCTTCTCTATTATACAGTCCGTTTCGACACATCGTCAGAGCACTGACACCGTCGGTTTCCAAAAAGTGACTTGGATTCTTAAAGTTGTATGCTAATCACCCTTTGAGTGTTCGGAAAAAATTTGCCAGTTTTTATGCAACACGATTTCTACAGACTGCAGTAAGAAGGAATAAGGTATTCCCCATCGAACTATGTATAAAAGAAGCTGAGGTTAAGCAGTCGCGAATAGCAGATGACGAACAATTTATCGCTCCCCCGGATTTGCTTTGATGCTTCTGTCTAGTCAAGAGTCTACTTTGGGAAAAAGACAACGAAATTTTATGAAATAAAAATCCACTGAATTTTGGAAAGGTAACTTGCGAAATACATGGTTTTCTCCCGTTTTCGTCTGACTTTTCTTTCCATGTTCTATGGAAAATGTCAACAGCTTTTCTCTTTCTCATTTGGTTGAGAACTCTCACTAACATTTCACATAATCAAGAGAGATTTATCTATTACACAAACCTTGATGAAGTGGAATCGGCACTTTATTTCTGTCAAATATAAAGATTTGATAAAGAAAGATATTTGTCAGTACTCGGCATTGCACAAAAAACGCTGCGTCATTGGTCTGGATGAAAGGAGTATTTGGAGCCGCTGTCTTGAAGTGCAGCCGGCTCCTAAATTTCGTGTGCCTCATCGGAAGTGAAACGTTCAGGTATATGTATAGGGATTGTAAAAAGTAAAGCAACATGCATCTGCTGGACGTATTGCGCTTCGTTCTATGACGGCATGAGTAAGGATTTGCTCAAAGACTATATGTATGCGCATTACATGGAATTGACAAAGCTGTATGTCGTCTGTATTCCTTTTACTAACAGTTTATAAATGCTGATAATCATATTCCTGTTTCAAAGTATTGAATCTTGTAACAGCACAAAGTCCTTGTTAGAGTTTCGTGCGAACTGTCTCGCTGATAATGACTTTGTTAAAACTGAAACACTGGGAAGTGTTTAGGCTCAAAAGTCCACGTTCTCAATCGTGTACAATTGGAACCCTCCAGCTTACATTTAGGTAATAAACGAAATTGCCCTTGTCACTTCTTTACATTGTTTTTCGGTAAAAATCGAAAGTACCTGGTTGACCTTGACATCGGAGTTCAACTTGATGAAAATTCAAATTATCTCCAATTGAAAAGTTTGTTGTCCGTCATTTGGACTCAATAATTGCTTCTAATCAACGTATAATCATTCGGTTGTTTAAATTAATCATCGGTTTGCTTTTCAAGACTTTACACTGGATACAATTACTTGCTAATTAGAAAATTTCATTAGAAGAGGAGCATCTTAAATTTATTGAAATAACCTAAGATAAATCCTAAGCAGGTTTCCACGTCTCGATAGGTTTTTTCTTCCCCGCATTGGTTCACTATGGCGACCAATTTCGCACCCACACACGCACATACACAAAAATGCACACACATTCAACTGGTCTACAGCCTGATTTTAAAGAGGAAGCTGCACACAGTCATAACATTTTGTAGTGCTACTCGGCATGTGTTAATTGTCAAGACCCTAAAATATTTACAAGGAAACTTTGCGTTGCAGCACAACAGGTAACCAGTGTGACGTGCAAATCCCCAGTTTATCTAATTAAGGCTTTAAACAGTTTAAACAATCAACATTCCCGGTAATTCAAACCTAGGTCATGTTTTATTAGCACAGGTTTTCCTTACCATAAGCTCTTTCTCGGAAATACTGTCAGGCGTGTCAGGAGTATTTTCCCGATCGAATCGTGGCGGAGCAGCCATGGCTTCGTTTTTCTTGAGCAGTGGAGAATGCAGAAGTTTTTCCGTGGCTTCTGAAGAGCTCAAGTAGTCTTCGCAACCGCCGTTCACTGGAAGACGCATGCCTAAGTGCGATTTGAGCAAGTCTCCTGCAGCCAGACGGCTAAAGGGCGCCGGTCTTGGTGTGGGCTCGGGAGTCGGGACGCGATCTAGGGCAAACGATAAACCTGCAGAGTTTATGTGTGAATCGGTGCCCATGGGAGTGCCAGTGTTTGAAGCCGAACACTCGGGGGAGAAACCAAAGCCTGCATTGCTAGATGCACTGGAAGGATTACCTGGAGAGTAGTATAAAAACAATGACACGTTCAATTTAATCTGATAGTTAGGGGATTAACCAGGAAATGATATTTGCCGTCTATTTCATCGATGTCTATTATAATGAGAATCAAGGTTACCAGAAAAGCTACTTTCACATTTTAAAAACCCAAAATTAGTGCCATTTCGGAATCTCAAACAATCTATTAAATTCATATCTAAATTGCAAATTTTTGGAAAGATGCAGGCAAAATATCTCGCCTAAAGTCCAGACTTTCAAGTTTATTTAAAAAAACGCTCTTATTCTCTGGGTGAGTATATTCATCCGATCGGATTATGCTGTCTACTGCATAAATAATTCCTGAAAGCCAATACCTGAATACAGCCAATAAAGTCGGCTAACCTCGTAGTCAGTAGTTCTGTACAACTAAAAGAGGTGGAATGCATTGCTGTCATCTTCGCACCCTATTATGTTACTTAGTTGGCTATGATATCCATAACAAAAATTATCGAACCTACGGCCTAGCCACCTGAGAGCTCTTTAGGAATTTCTAAACTAAATTTCTACTTTCTGTTTAAGAACGAATGCAAAACATTTCTACGTGGATTACTCGGTCAGTCAAATCCTAACGCTCGGGGAAACTGATCACCGGTGGCATTTTCAAATCCGGAGCACTTGTATTGTAAGACCTTGGCCAGCCATTAGTAAGTTCGCTATGTCGGCCCTCCCACAAGGTCTTCTTTTTTGCCCCACAGATCCAAACATTTGCATTCCCCTGGAGTAGCGTTTTCCTTCATCCATCCATCCATCCATCCATACATACACACATACATACACACATACATACATACACACATACATACATACATACATACATACATACACATATACATACATACACACATACATACATACATACATACACACATACATACATACATACATACATACATACATACATACATACATACATACATACATACATATATACATACATACTACACATCTGGGTTTTGAATGTTCACAAAGATTATTTGATTATCACTTCTGTTCAGCTTCAGTCCAGTCAATAAAACTCAGCCTCCTAACTACATTGATCACTATCACGATCATACGACTTCTATATACAACTTGGCGCAGGAAACTGTGGAAGATATATGCACAGGAGACTGAATGGGTTGTGATTACGAGGGCCTTTACAAAAAATTCTTTGAGATGAAACAAATTTTGATTTTATTCTCCAACCACAAAAATCATTCAAATGGACCAAAGAAGTTTTGAGGGNTATATACATACATACATACATACATACATACATACATACATACATACATACATACATACATACATACATACATACATACATACATACATATATACATGCATACATATATACATACATACTACACATCTGGGTTTTGAATGTTCACAAAGATTATTTGATTATCACTTCTGTTCAGCTTCAGTCCAGTCAATAAAACTCAGCCTCCTAACTACATTGATCACTATCACGATCACACGACTTCTATATACAACTTGGCGCAGGAAACTGTGGAAGATATATGCACAGGAGACTGAATGGGTTGTGATTACGAGGGCCTTTACAAAAAATTCTTTGAGATGAAACAAATTTTGATTTTATTCTCCAACCACAAAAATCATTCAAATGGACCAAAGAAGTTTTGAGGGCAATTCTTGATCGCTGTCATCTTGGTTAGTCACAATAAAAATCGGACCTAAGAAGAGATAAACTAGTGCAGATGACCAGAATTTCACAAGCAAACGGGATTGTTTACTATGCTCAGTTTTCAAAGCTTCGGTTATACTGGCCGTCTGACAATTGCTGCGATTAGTTGAAGTTGCTTCTGCGGTGACAGTCAACCGTACATGAAAAAAGATTAGCAAACGCTAGTTACTCAGTGAATGGTCAACGTAGAGCTTGTAAAAATAACTATGAGGAAGATTATCCGGGATGATTGAAGTTACCACAATTTTCCAGCTACTTTGACTATACTGTGATATTAAACAGTAAAAAATGTGCGCGTAGTATTTTATGTAGCGCGCCCATTTTTCTATACTCTGCAGATCGAGCCCGATTCTGATACAATAAACTATTTTAGTAAATTTTTTCATCAGAAATCACGTCCGGGTCCAATAAGTGGGGAAAACAAATACGGGTAACTGCTCCTAAATTCCAAACATTATTCACTAGGTATCATTTGTGATCCACTTAAGACAATTTTTCCACCAGATCATTTTGAACAGGGAGCGTGGAATCTCGAGATTATGCGGTCATTGTTCCCAATTAATTCGCTGCATGCTAAATGGTATCAACACTTCGCAGTTCTGTCTGTTGCATTTTATTGCATTGCATCGCACGATATTGTATTGTGCAGAATTTAGCTTACATAACTGTCACATTTTACTCAAATCCCTCGGCGAAAATTAAGGTGTTTACACTTGTCGCATTCTAAAAATGAATAAGAAAGAAACCCACCAGTAATGATTTAAGCACTTAAGATAAGTTTCCCGGCAATTCGGATGAAACAGGATCATGGTTTGTCAAGTTGCTTGCTAAATATGGAACAGTGGATTTCCTATGGATATTGTTCCTACAGAGTATGGAACGAAAGAGGGATCTCCTTGAAACTGGCACTTTGAAAGATCGTTGTGCAGGGGATGCGTGGCATTCGAGAATAGTTTGTAGGCAAGGTTTTCGTACGCGCATAAGTGCTGATCGCATAGACTGATGAACAACACTGTGAGTGATATGAAAGACACACGGCTAATAACTGACAGTCCCCGGAGAAGAAATATAATCTCCTCTTTTGGGAAGGCCTGCAAAAATGACTGGGGAACAGTAAAGAAGAATTGTAAAAGCTTTTTGGTGCACAAAACAGTAGGTAGTAGGTTGCTTCAACTTGTGGTGTCGAAGCTTCCTGATTTGAAATGACTCGGCGGAAATTCTTTACGCAGGTGAAAGTGCAAGAAGCCCACTTCAGATTTTTATCAATGATAAGCTCTGGATATTATGCAACATTAACCCTGGTAAGTACTTTTGAGTTGATGAAAGATGAATAGATTGAATGAGAGAGAGAGAGAAACAGAACATGCATTCGATACATGTAGATGTGTTGATACCTTAACCAGCTTGCACTGAGAAATCGTAGACAGACGATAAGTTCCTGGAAAAACGCATATGGTCTTCATTGCTAGAAACGATTTCACAGACGGCAACATCATCAGCATACTTAAACAGATGACATAGGGAAGTAGTTGGTAAGTCACTGATGTACAGAGAGAAGAGTTAGGCTGAAAGAACAGCAAACTGAATCAGGCCTAAATTGCTAACCACTGGTTTTGACATTTGACCTCCCAGTCTTGTGTACTAGGTTCAGTTAATCGGCTACTCAGATAGTCATGCTAACAACGGCTTGGGACAACCAAATGCTTCCATTTTGTGAAGTTGGAGAGACTGTGGAACAGAATCAAATGTATACGAATAGTCTAGAAGGGCGCAACCTACAGATTTCATCGGTGGATCTAAGGACTTATAAATCTGGTGAATCAGGAAGGCGACAGCGTCAAAAGTTCGAGCGAATCGACAGAATTCGTCACCAAGATTCAGAGAAGAAAGTAAGCGCTTAAGCACAACACGCTCTGTCTACTTAGGACCGAGAGATGTTAAAGCAATAGGGTGAAAGCGTTTAGTTAAAACAGCTGAACTAGCAGATTTCAGGAAAGGAACAATACTGACGGGTCTCCAATAGTTAGGGATAGAAGACAGGCTTCATAATATATCAACCGAGTCTTAGAAGAGCTGAGAACAGACTGTGAGAACCAACCCTGTGGTAAATTTAGTGGTGCGTAGAAGCTTAACCACCTCTTCCTTAAAACATCTAATTGTCATAACAATGTCCTGTCCAAATGCGATTGGGGTATAAATAGAAAGGTGGATCAAAGTTTGGTTAATGATGTCGGCAGAAAATTTTACGTCTTTAATTCCAGAACAACAGTAGAATTCTTGCCACTAAAAGTTGGTTGGCCTTCGGGGCAAACACAATCCAGCGTTAATTACCGGGGTAGATCAAAGTCTTCTGTAAGCCCTGAGCACATTCTCTTCTCAGGATTTACCCAGTCTTTCGCATCGACTGATTTTTAAATTCAACCCCATCATTTGCTCCAAAAGCACTTTTGTAACTCGCACACACTCCTTCCCTTATTTTGAGTTCGGTCACTCCACGAATTCACGATTACATAAATTTCAGTTAGTTAGGAGTATTTAGCGCGAAAGGTTATCTAACCGAGGATATTGATAAACCGGCGATATTAAAAAGGAAATTCTAAGTAGCAACAACAAAGGCTTTTAAGGAAGGTCCGAAATATAAGGGTTGCGGAATAGGCCACTTAAATTATTCTTCTTTAAGGGTTGTGCTGAAATTGCCTTATGCGTGTCCGGTATCAGCATCGTCAGATGAACTCATAAACACGGTCTCTGGACTTTAGGGCTTCCTTACCTTTAATAAATTTAGCCATAATGTTTTGATATGCAAACTGTTTCAGTTCTCTCTGATAGGTCTTTTGGAAATAAAAACGTCGTCTTCATGTGGCTGGTCACCTAGCGTCAGAATCCAAATCACCATTAGGAAACTATGAAGGCATTGTGTATTTTTTCTACTTGCTAAGGATTATCAATAGTTCCCGTCCAATGCCCCTGAACTGAAACGCGAATCTGAGGAAACCGCGTAAGAGTCGCATAGATTAGCTACTAAGAACCGCTACCAACTGAGTCTTGATGCTGCACGATGAATCCGTTGAAAGTTACGTTAAAATCCTCTACTGTTAACAGCTTTCAGGTATTAAATCCCGATATGATTGTGTTAGATGCACCTTATAGTCACTTAGTTTTCGATCATTTGGTGAGAAGAGGACAGTGGCCTGCAAAATACGGTGACATATAGGAACGCTGTGTCATACAGCGTTGATATTCGTTAAACCACCGAGGGCCTCCTCGGTTTACCTAATGGTCAAGGCATTCCGCTCACAACTGGTCGCCCTACATTTGCGTGTCAGTTCCGGGGCGTTAAATATTCACTAATGATGATTCACAAAAAGGACGAAACAAGTGGAACGCGGTTTCATGGTAATTTTTAATTAGGGATTGAACGTTGATTTTATTTGAGCGACCCCTTGAAATTTTTCAAAATAATCCGTGTCATCGCCGTCCTGAGAACGTCTCACTATTTAGTGAATCAAACACAGAGGTAAGAAATTTGCCCGTTCTAAGAGTGGCAAATAGTCGGAAGCTGCTGAGGAAATGGAACATTGATTCACGTGGTGAACTGAGAAAAATGTTTTTCGGCCTCCTTTTATTTGGCGTCGAAAATGCGCATAGTCGGAAGACCACAGAACCTGAAGACGCCAAAATTTAAGCATCTTTTGTGCACATTCTCTGTGGCCCAACTCAGGCACGAGACACCTTTGTCGGTGTGCACAAACATGGAATCACGAAAATTACAGCATAATTATCAGAATATTTGGCAAACATCTGTACCAATCACGTAGTTGCATTCAAGAGGTAAACACAAATTCATTGCTATTAAGTGGAATGGTCGAAAATAAAATTCCCGTGGTTGCAAGAATTACACTTTGCCTTGTATCTTTTCCTTTCCAGAATGGGGTCGCGGCCAAATGATGTTTGTCAAGTGGGCTAGATAACCTTAAGTTGGATGATTCGAATAGGCAACCTTCAGGTCGAAATGACGTGGTCCTCTCCACTGGCCGCTCACAACAAATTGGACCGTACTGTGCCGTTCAGTTGGCAAACATAATACGTCCCATAGATGCAAAAGTGCTGTGATTGTATCACGGACGGTTAAGCAGATTTCTGTCTAGTCACAACAAGCAATGGGGAGCGGAGTTAAATTAGTAGCTTTGTCAAACCGTTGAATAAGTGAGATCTGTAGAAAAATGGAATTGTGTCGTCAAATAAGACAAGACATTTATCGTTCTTGATACCACTAAACATTCCTATCATACCCATAGGTACTAGCAGTAACTTGTTACAATACGTAGCAGTAATTAAACAGAAACTCCCTAGTTTGATCTTAGTTTATAAATCAGCTGCATTCAACTGTAAGTCATAACCGCTCTCTAAAAGCTATAAGCATGTCTTCTTCAAGGTAGAAAAATTTGTCTCATTGTGGTTTATCAAACACTGACAATGAGAACAAATTACAGTGATTCAGAGACTACCCAGTGAATTTTGTCTGAATCCTGGAAGTCAAGTTAAAAAGCTGGAAAATATCGGCTATAAGTCCAAAGTCAGAACAGAAAAAAATTTCTCTTCTGGAGATCGCAGTATCGCAAAGGATACTCCATAAAGAATTCCACCTTTGATCCAGAATCAAATCACTTGGAATCAAAATTCCACAAACTTTTTAAAGATGCAAACTCAGACACTGCCATCCAAATTCAAACTGGTTAAGTCTGATCCTGTGACCAACAGACTGACTTTAGCACGACCTAGTGTTAATCTGGAGGTCACCGAACTACTAGAATTATGCAATAGAGCAACGAGAAATGCACCCTGCCATTCAATAGACGGCTGCAGGTTTGATTCCGGTCTAACCCTTCCATTCCATCCTATAAAAGCTCAGAATCCTCGCAACATCAACAAACCTTTTACTTTTAAATAAATTTACGAAATCTACATTGTGCCCCATTGAAACTTCGAAAATTTGGGCCACTAATTGTAGCGCAACTGTTGGAAAACAGGATTAAATTTGGTTAATGCATCGGAATTACGGTGGAAAACTGCCGCAAGTTAATCAGTTGATAAAACACTAGACCACTTATTTTTTGCACCTAGAGAAATGTGGTACTAAACACAAGGTAACTTTTACGCACAGGATTGAAGTGAAGGAGTTCAATGAAACAAATTTGTAGCTACTGAATGATGGCTCCAGTTTTATATCTCTCTCCTTAATAAATCCGCGCATTGTAAGTAGGAAGCATAAAACGTGTGCACGAGACTTGAGGTTGTAAGATGCAGATCTCATCGGTTTCACTGGATTTAATTGCGAGGTGGTAGATGGACACTGAATTTCACTAACAGTAGCATCCTGAGACTGACAATTTAGCTACTTGCGAGTAGTTAAAACAACAATCGTGTAACCAGTCAACTGAACATGTTCTGATCCTCCGTGAATGACGAAAATAATATCAAAATTGCACATTGTTTACGAGTGCACATTTCTGAGTAAGCTAAATTGACTTACTGAGGCTACTTTGCTGAGAAGCATAATCCGAACTCATCACATTTACCCGTGCAGCATTTCCAAAGTTTCCAGGTTGATGCTTCTGTTGTATCGTTGGTGAAATGTCATTTAGCAAACCAGTTGTCACATTAGACTGTGTGAGTCGACTCATTTTATACTCCGAGCTTTTATTTTCTGGAACGATGAAAAAGTGAACCAACAAATTTGATTCAGTAAATATATCTCGCTGGTCACTGACAGATGCCTATGATACAACTTCGCCTGTGACGTTCAATGAACTTAAGGTGATGTTTTCAAGAACAAAGCGAAGAATTCGAAAATGGATTCGGTGTTATTGTCAACCGAATACCTCAGAAATTCATACCCACTTCTAATAGTTTTGCAACCATCAACAGCACTTCAAGAAAGTCTGTGGTGACAACAGAAAAATAAAATCTGCCACATATGAAAGTGTTTAATGTCACAGCACGGCTTAGTCGGTTGAGAGTGACATTCCCCGCCATTCCCGAAAAAGCTATTGCAATTAAATTCGACCATAAACGGAGCCTGGAGAAAATTCACTCTAGTTAATCGAGGCGTCGGCAGAATTACACTTTGCAACAACCGTACCGTGTGTTGACAGTAAAAATCTTCACACATCGATTATTCGATGCGCTCCGCAACCAGCTCAGGCCTAATACATATAAAATCTGTTACATATACCGTCATTTATAAATGCTAGTAAAAAACTATGGTTTATCACTTAGGGCCTCTGGGAAAAGATGATAACTCTTATGTTCAGAAGTGCTGCTATAGGATTAACAAAATCGTAGAAATTATTGAGCAAAATATAGGCCACTAGTGACCTGAAGGAATAGTGAACGAAGACTTAACGACCGTTTATCTGTTTATCCGTAGTCATTAGGATCCTGTTATAATTCAAGTGGTAACGGCTGCTACCACTGTACCTGACCACCATTTAAGTGTCAAGTGGACTGCATGAGTTGAATTTTCGGTTTGAACTTAATCTTGAATTCCTAAGACTTACAAAGAACCCAACATTTCTCACAAATTCACGTATAAGTCTTGTGGGCAGTGGTTGGTTTGCGCTTGGTTTTCGTTCGCATCAACAAGATTATAATCGTGGTTGATTAGTTCCGTTGTATAAGAAAATTATTTCCGCGCATATGGAGGTGCTGCATGGAGTGTCCTAGAAATTGTGTAAGGATCCGAGAGGCGGCCAACGAACAATCAAACAGCGAATAAAACATGCGAGCCACGTCTACCTACTGCCAAGGTAACCAGTAGCATCATGGTGGGATTGAAATGGCCGGCTCAACTAGAGGACTGACTCAATAGTAGTTACTGACTGAAATTAGGTACAACCTGAATCAGTTTAAGATACCCTTAGAGATGCTGTTTATGTCCTCGGAGTTTTAAATACACAGGTTTCCTGCCTGGAACAAAATAAATTTCAAAATAAGGCTGTCCAGTAGGTTTTAAAGACGATGACCCTCGTCGCATTGCACCACTTTTAGACTGTGGTCAAGACGAAATAGTCTGACCGTACAGACACACTGACCATGAGTAAGTTTGCACTACCAGAAGGTTTACATTACTATCAAAAGCAAGGATGAAAATCCGAAAACAACCATAATCACACGTCAGACAGAAAGCTCGAGACAAAGTACTCCATAGGTTGGTTATTAAATCAGTAAATATATGTATGCAAAAAGTGATAACTCTGAATGGCATTAGTTTGTAACGTGCAAGGATAACCTCGCTCCCAATGGATCAAGAGTTAGAGACACAGAAAACGTCCTCTTAATTGATTGACTGGAATTACTGGAAACATGGGTTCTGATAAATGCGACTCTTGAATCCCTTTAAGACATATGACAGTGTTTTGTTCAAACAGGATTGCCTTAAAAGCTAGAGTATGATCTGGTCATGAGGTATAAAATTTAAAGCAACTACTTTCGCACCACGTCGCTTTCTGAAACACAGAACTAAACTTCAGCTGTACCTACAAATAACATCCCTGGTCAGAAGAATGTGAATGTTTGGCGAGGCTCATCGTACGACCGGACGTCCACCTATGTGATACGACTGATATGGTCTCTTGGTCCGGTTAATAATTTGTTCGAATTTAAATTTCTGTTGTTAACCCGGATGTCGGAAGAAAAATATCACTGATATACTCAGTAATCAAATCTACAGGGATTCTAAAGAACTACCATTGCTCGCAACCGCATCGGCGAAATCGCACTTCCCGGTGCCGCCTAGATTCACGCAGGAAAGATTTAAAAGGTGTAGGTTAGCTCTTTCATTCAAGCTACAGGTACTAATGATTTTTTTTTGAATGACTTTGCATTCCCATTTACAGCCTTCAGAGAATGTTAGCCGCTGTTAATCTGACGAAAATCTGATCTCCTCAGTTTGAGAGGGCACATTTTTATAATTCAGTTGACTGAAACGGTATAGATAAGTAAATATGACCTGCTTCTCAAAGTCTAGCACGAAACCCACATAAGTCAATACGCGGAAACCCTGTTAAAGAGAAGACTGCGCCCCTCGACAACATTACAAGGTTTGTGATTCTCAATGGTGTAAAGGGGATTCGAAACTTTGAGGCTTGCCTCGTACGCCGCACGTGTACCGGATAACGGGAATCACAAAAATGCTTCGTTTACTTTGAGACCGATTTCTCCAAACTCCAATAGTCTGAACTCAAAGAAATCTATATCAGATCACTGAATGGACTAATGACAGCCAGCACTAGATAGAGAATCGGTGTGTAAATCGTTGTCGATGTAAGTAAGCCCTCTTCAGCGCTTTCCGAAATGATAAGCTAAGTCAAATTCAAACCACCAAAACAAGCTATTCTAAAAGTACCCTCGTTGGAAAGAATGCTGTGGTATGGAGGTTCCCGAAGACTGTACTTTCGTTTGATACAGCAGACCTCTTATTAAATCAAGAACCCATTACTTAGTCCGCAAGGTCAGACCACTTAATGAACACTGAACAGCATTTTGATGAGTATTTATCCGTGGGGAATTTAAATACCCTAACCTAGTAATAATTATGATATAAAATAATTTTTCGGATGAATAAACTATGCATTTTAAGGTGAAAATCGGTATAACATTTTTTTCGAAGTACTCTCTACCAAAATTAACAGAAAGCTGAACGCACTCTAACCATCTGGAGAAGCACTTAGACCAAACCGTCAAGATTAACTTTCAAACCGCTAGATGAATGCCTTATCTGCAGATTACGAAGTTCGCAACCAATTTCTTTGACTATAACACTGAAAGCACTAACAGGAAGTTTCTTTGTAAAGTCAGTCTGGGGCATTGAATAGTCGACGGACCACATGAGTGCATTCCGCTGCCAAAAACCAACAGCAGTATGGCAACCGTGTGCATGCTGATTCCCATGGGACAGTGGAGGTCCTTAAGCACGATTCCTCTGATACGGCTTCACATTCCCTTCAAAAATCGCAACAGAGAATTGTCATTGTACCATTCTTTGATGATCATCCGTCACAGAACGAGTGGCAAGATTTGCAGCGCTATCCGTCATGACCAAGTTAGAACCACCTCCTGCTTGAATACACCGCAGTTAGGCGGGAATTTCGCAGACGATGTAGTACAAGTAGACATTAATCAAGAAGATCGTTGTTGGGTCACCACAAGGGAACTGAATATCAAGGGCTCATTGCTACTTGTAGTAATTTGAACAAAAACTGATAAGTTCACCATCAATTCTAGATATTGCATCACCTGAGTTGTTTTCTGCTACCCCCTGAGAGGATGGGGCATCTTACGTCCGTCAAACTTTCTCAGCCTAATCCACTGGCCCAGCACCGATCTTGCGAAAATTTCGATGTCTGTTACCAGATATTTAGCCGTACATCATTCTAAAGTGCTGCATACATAGAACCAGTAGTATCATTTCTTACGTCTTACTACAGAACCCACGGACTACCTGAGATACCGAAATTCCGCAAATCATTCGAGCGCCATGGTTCTTTAAGCCTTATCGCCACCAGAGGGGGTGGACAACTGCCATACACCAGGATGCTGATTTGAACCAAATTTTACAAACCAGTGCTATTCAGTGCAAGGCTGAACTCCACTTTCACGGTCAGAATGTGAGAAAGCTCATGATTTGTGTGTTGTCCTATCTTGACGATATTGGCTTCTGTGGATTGAAATCACAGAATGCTGCAAAAAACGGATAAAAATGCGCGCTTTTCTCACCCGTCACTTAAATCATAGCTAACTCTCATTTGCCGGCAACAAGAGTTTTCTAAATCCAACGTGAGCTGCACGAGTTCCGCCACAAAAATCACAAATTTTGTGATCATTTTTCAGTTAATTCTTCAGTCAGAAGTAAAAGAATCGAACCAAATTGGTTCGATAACCCCAAAAGCAGCCATATATTGAGACAAAAATCGGCAAACTGCCAGATGCTCGAAAGTTTCAGTTCACCAATGGTATCATTTGCAAATAACAGTAAGCATTTGTCGACAAAATTGATCAGAATAACTGCAAACTTAGAATCCAGACGTCACACAATAACAAACTACTTCCTTTACTAGCATTCTGAGAAAATCACTTTATTTTTAGAACAAAGCCACAGTAATGTTAAGGATCGCTAGAAGGGAACTGATCGACAGCGGCGGTGGCCACCGGATTTGGATCCATGCTAATGGTTGTTTGACCAACGACAGTCAAATTTTATGGTTCCTACTGTTCCAAAACAACTGACTGACTAACATATACATGATGGTTAATTTGTATTGACACATATGCTACAATAAAAGTAATATAATTGCAGAAGTCGAGAGCACATTTTGGTTTATCTCAGGAATATTCATTTTCTTCACCTACCACTGGATTTACCTGATCGTCACTTAGATGAGGAATGGATACTGATGTAAATTAGCTTAGTTTCTGTCACATTTTTGTCATATTTAATTGTCCTTTTCGGAGTTTAGTTTCTCATTCAGTGCTGCTGTTATGCCAAGTCAATAAATGGGGAAATCGAACTCCGACGACTTTTGTCAACTTTCAGGGGTACATCTGTGTTGTCACTGAGGCATCTATCTCTCACGTTATGTGGTCCATCTTTGTAGATACTCTGTAGCACGACAGCTATGGATCTTCGCCCGCAATACAAACAACTATCAGATCAGACGTCTAGAAAAGCACAACTACAAACAACAGTGCTGTTTTTATTTAGACTCTTCGGGATTTTAACTCTACTAAGTCCCAACGAAAAGTGTGATCTACCATTCTCCTGACTTCCGTGACTGCAAGATGAACGGTAAAAATATCCCATTACTCCGATCGTTTTCTTCGAGTTAGATATCCATGCTTCGGTATATGCAAACTTGAGAGTTTGATAACGAACTCACGTTTTCCTCGTCCATCGTACGGCATTTGCACGGTAGATGGAAAGACTCCAATACGCTGCGGGCTTATGCCTCCATGGAGTTTATCCAGATCTGACTTCCCAAAGCCTTGGAGCGGGCTTTGTTGAAATTTACGCATCTGGGAATTTCCGTGAGTTTGAGGGGAAGAAAGATGGGCGATTCCACCGGATGCCCTGCCGGCAGAGCTGCTTGCTGGCGAGGATGTGATGGCATCATCATCATTCAAACTACCGCTTCCTGTGAACCCATGGTTAGCCATCATTCCGATTCCGTGTCTAGATTGTATGTAGACAAAATCTGGAGATCGTTCACCGGCTGAAAGTTGGCTGCTCTTTATGGGATTGTATCCATTACCAGAAGACTTTAATGAAGATATTTTTTTCTGATTTTGACTCTGGATTTGTTGTTGCTGTTGTGCCTGTTGCTGTTGTTGTTGCTGTAATTCACACGACTCAGAATGCAAATGGCCCAAGTGACACTCTCCGTTATTATGCTGAGTTGAAGCAAAATAAGACAAAGTCATATCACGCGGTGGTGGGGCCATTGCGTGAAGGCTGTCATTCACAGCCCTGGACCAATTGTCATGTTTCAGACATCCGCTGGAGTGGTCTGATAAAGAATATATGAAAACCAATCATTAATATGCATCGATAAAGAAACATTAATAGCGAAATGTTGTGACAATCGGCCACTGAATGGAATAAATGGCTTACCGCTAATTGGATATGCATGAGTACAACATTCGTGGGAATCAGTCGTACCGCGTGAGGAAAGTTTACGTCCCAGCCCCGGGTCCATTCGTCTAAGGGCTCCACTTCCACAACCGCTAGCATCTTTCTCACTGCCGGCTGGTGTTGAATGTCGATCATCAAGGCATCCTCCAAGTGTCACCTGGCAAGTGTGTCCAACAGCCATCCATGGGGCATTCCCATCAAGTGGATTGAAACAAGTACATTTGGCCCCGCTCGCACAAATTTGATTTTGATTAGTCATTCCTTTTGAGTTCCACTCCGAGCACTGACAAGATGACGTCTGACCGGGTGTGACGGCGTGAGCAGAATGATCAAGTTTGTGTCGTGAATCGTGAGCTCCGCCACACGTGGCCTCTGGCAGACGTAATCCCAAAGGTCCAGACTGAGAACCACCTGCAGCGCTTCCGCTAAGGCTACAGCTGCCGAGACATGCCTCGGGTACGGTGAAATTGTGCACTTTTTGACCGCTATCAGACGGTCTGTTTGGATCAGCATGATAGAAGTGCGGGTAAGCCGCCAAGTACGGTTGCTTTGGTTGTTGTCTGTTAATAAAATGATACAGATCGAAAGTCTAAATGGAGTCGCGCGTATTTGAGTGCAGATAAGAACAGATAGCCCTTTTTACAATAAGTTTTCAACAGTTTCATTTAGAAGTTTATTAGGTATTAATAATCGGCAAAAACAATGCAGTAATTGGAGAAGAAGAAATCAAACGAAGACATATCTATAACTCATCTTTCACTCCGTTACAAACTATCTCACTCAAATTGTGACCTAGTTCATAAGACTCCATAACACATCCACTTGGCGAAGTTCCCTGTAAAATTGACTTCTGCGCACTAGATACAGGCTTTGTAGGTCCGACAACAAAATATGACCATGAAAGATAAGTGCAAATTTTTACTTACCACTCGATCATCCTGATACCTGGCCATGCATATGGAGCCACAGCAAGCATATGCGTACATTGATGTGCACACAAAAACGTTGCACCTAACTCGTCCGTCAGGTGATGATTTCGTAATACGATCCTAAATATATTGTTTCGTCTGGTACAGTTAATATAGTCTAATAAATACTCTTTGACCGAATGTTAAAAATATATCGGGAAGACTAATTTTGTTACAAATATTAGTTTATCTCAAACAGTCTTCGGAGGTAATTACCATGTTGCTTCCTTGATTGTGTGCTTACTCCAGTTGGACACACTGTCACACCGTGTATGCTGCCTATCGCGCGCGCTTGTTTGAAGCTCACATTTAGCTCTTTCCGCAATTGTGTTGATCAACAAAGTCAAAAACGAAGACCACTAAACGCATGTTGCTCATCTGAGCCGCATGTCATCACCATTAACTCGACTTGTCCATTTAAAATGGAATAACAATTTAAAAAGCTCAAGCGATTGCGTAAAA
>LUCM01000151.1:484863-503931 GCA_008360955.1 Fasciolopsis buskii
ATTTAATGGTGGAGTGGCTGAACTCTTTTGTTTCGAAAGGTAACTGACTAGTACACCGACAACGATGACTGAATAAGGGGATTAGAGATAGGTTTCTAAATTGCGACTTAGCCTCTGGGTCAGATGAGTGGCTGAAGAACTACTGAGGACAAACTAAAAGTGTGTTAATGGTAGATTATAAGGCACAGGGAATTACCCATCATGTGACACCGCTGTTCAAGTCAACATTGCGAAAGCAGAGCACAACCACGCAGTTGTTTCATTCGCGTTGGGACTCATCAGCAATGCATATCTACCTCACCAAAACTGGGACGCAAAACTGAAAAGATCGATTGAGTCGAACAGCTCAGCCACCAGCCACCGGGTAGGCTGTCAGTGGCTGGTTGAATTCACAACAACCTGATAGCACACCTATATATATATGTATATATATATATATATATATGTTAAAATCGAAGTAAACGGTCAACTTATGGGGTCCTAACGTCAGGTTTTGACCAAGGAATCTGACTCACAAGGCAGACGAACGATCCTATAGCCGCATAACCCACTGAAGACAGATAACTGATTCCTCAGTTCACATGTCTTTCGGATGGACTAGATATTCCTGGTGCCCAGCGGATCTCCTTGGCAAAGTTGGTGGTGAGCATCAGCCATATGCTTTGTACGGCATCCATGGTTGGTTAGGAATCGAAGTTTAGCCAAATGCCCCAGACTGGTTACCAAAGACCAGTCAACCAGGAAATCAGCGCCGGGAAGTTTTCTTTGTTCTCGCTATTTTATAGGAACACCTCCGCCAAGCGAATTTGCAGCGCAGGACTACCTTACCATAGGCTAGTTGAAACGCACTATCATTTGAGACCAATTCGTCAGGACCCAATAGCAGACTCAAAGCATGAAACACTAACCCGCGGTGCTGAGGAATTTTGAGGCTCAGATTTGGCAACTTGCAGATAGTTCTTCTATCGGTGACAGTCGATTGCTAAGTGCCAACGGCCCGCGGTTGTGTAAATCAGTAACGGACAGGTGTGACATCCGAGTGTGGTGAATTCATCCAGCCACTGACAACCTATCCGGTGGCTGATGGCTGAGCTGTTCGACTCAATCGATCTTTTCAGTTTTGCGTCCCTGTTTGGGTGAGGTAGATATGCATTGCTGATGAGTCCCAACGCGAATGAAACAACTGCGTGGTTCTACCCTGAATTCGCAATCTTGATTTGAGTACTGGTTTCTCATAATGGATAACAAATCAGAAGTATTAATAGACCCTGTTTGGCAATGTATCGAGATAATAGAATTTCATCCTCCGTGATACGTTGAATATTTTCCCGTTTGTTCTGCAGGAAAGGCGGACTGATTCTTCAAACTATCGGGACTCCAGCATTACCATCGAGAAGCTGGAATGAAAAATCACATATGCTGGTTGCAAAGACTTCCAAATGATCTCAGTCCGGCTACAATGATCGGAAGCCTGAGTGTTATTTGATACTATTCCGTGACTACACACTTCGTTAGTTAAAGTCAGAAGATTTCGTCTCAAGTGAGGGAAATAAGGATCCCAAGAAAAATATTTTAGCAGCACTAATTCTGATCAGAATGATGCGATTTCCACTCGTGGAGATAACAACGGGAAAGACTATCAATGCGTGAGACAGAGAAGTCTGCCAGAAGAAACGGCCTTAAGGAATGATCAGTTAGAAAATATGGCCTTGACTAACTTTCTTCGAAAATGCAAACAAATACCGAGTCACTGTCCACTTTGAGTTAACGACTGAAATTCCAGTTACAAAACAAGTTTCAGGTATCAGCAGTGGAAGATAGTGCAGCGCATATTGCAGCGCTCGTGTCTTGTTTGACTTAATTTGCACTTGAGTAATCTGTGTTAGAAGTTAGCTTGGGGAGCAAATTAAACACAAACAAAGGCCCCTGTAAATCACTGAATGCAAGAATACGAGTCCACAAGCATATCTCGCAGGGTAGCTTTGTGCATCTAACACACTTAAGTTGAACCGTTTTGTTTTACAGTTTGTCCATACTCAAATATTCCGGCGTTTTTGAAAGCGTACGTATTGACATGGCAGAATTCTTAGGGTTACTAACTCCGTACGTTTCCGCATTCACACCTCAAGACTTCTTTCCAGTAGCCATAAACCAACATGTAAGACCAGGCCAGGTCGAGGACAGCGACTGGTAAACAATGAATTTGACTAGTGAAACGAAATTAAAATTTGCGCCACTGTCAATGCCCACCTGAAACATTGAAGCACAACATTTTGGCATCTGTTTGGGCTCATGTAGTGCATTCGTTAGCTGAAGTCTTAGGGATGCGTTGCAGCTTACACTGCACTCCTTGCAGTCTGCCACACAATTTCCCCAATGATACTTGTTCAAAAGTTGTACGTGAATGAGCACTACCATATTTGTCAGTTTTACCACGAATGGTTACTACTAAAAAGCTCGACTCCAGTTATTTCCACACCTATGGTCAAAACTCAACAATCGTAACAATGAAAAATTATGCCATTGAGGATATCACATGGTGTATTGCTCATATTTACTGATCTGATCACAGTCAACCTTGACAGCCCTGCAGCTAAAATGTTCCGCCCCGTACATATCGTTATGGATTGAAATCCTCGTTCATCTCGGTGGATAAATATTGTCACCCGCTTGTTAAAAGCGCGATACAGCTGCACAGGCTGTTTTCGGATGACCAGTTGAGCACGGGGATAGCATCCGATATCACTTCACAAAACAAATGTTGGTTCGCCATTGTTTTCACTGAGTGCTCCTTCTACTAAATACACATTCCCAAATAACAGCATTTTCTGATTCAGTTCAGAGAACTACCAGGATCTGATACTGTTACAAAGGCTGACGAGGCCTTCCGCTCAAACTGATCAGATTTGCTCAGTAAAACTGGAAAAAGATTTTCGGAAACTTTTATGAAAGTCTTTTTTTAAATAAATGCTGTGAAACAAAACCATCTTTCTTTAACTTTTCTGTTTTCACGTAGCCTGTAAACATCAGCCGGAAAAATGCAACTATATGTGTGTGCGGGGGGTGTTAACTCGCTGCGTTGTTGACAAATGAGGCCGTCGAATTTGATAAAGGCTATCACACATGAAAATAGATAGAGACAGACAAACCGGTCGCACTCCGCCCAACATACCTGCCATTCCCTACTGTGCACCCCACGGTTCGTGTGCTTCATACACCGGGCAAAACTTTCGACAATTTGACAAATTGCGCTTATCAGAGGTCACTATCTATTCATGTCATTTGTCCTCTAGTTTCAGGAATCGATTCCTGCTCCACCTTCCAACTCCCGCGGGGAAAATGTCCCAGACAAGGCAAAGGAAGGGTGGACAAGTTCAAAGACCATACACTCACAAAAACGAACAAAGCCTCCGTCGGTTCATTTGTGCTGTCCTACGGCACCGTTTGTCACGTGCATATGAGCATCGTGGTGCGCAGTTGGCTCACCAGGAATGAAAGGTATCAATAGGAAGCATCCTATCTCTCTCTCGTACAAATCGCTAAAACAAAAGCTAACCAGAGTTAACAAAGTGGTCACATTTATTATTTACTCACTGCCTACCGAGTACGCTGCATTTGTGATTAACCGATCGGTTTCCCAATCAAGATAAACCTAGGATCACTTACGGTCTAACCGATGGGTGGTTATTGACTAAAATCCAGTAACATCTATTTGACTTAGCGTCATTCCAAAGTACGATCACGAAACGTGCTCGGATGAAGTCAGCAGGAAAATACCCAAATTTTCTGTCTTCATAAGAACTGCTTCTTCCTATGAGAGTTTTCTTCTGTCCAGTCATTCCTATATTTGCGAACTCCTTCAAGAATGATATCTTGATTCTTCGAAAGGTTTCCGTCGGTCAGGCAAGGCTAAGCTTCAGACAGAAGACACATGGCCCGAAAGTATTGATTTTATTCTCAATAGTATGTTTCGCACATGAATGAATGAACAAAAATCCCCGAAAGCACACAATTAGTATCGCGGTCACTGCTGCGCGCCAGATGTGTACCCAGTTACTCTCCTATCCAACCATCCCTATACTTTTGCACTCCAATCATCGTGATTATTAAAAGGATTTGTCAACCATTCATGCTCCTAACGATTCAAATGAGCTTCTAATGAGTAAAAGAAATATACAATCCAGTGAAAAATATAAAAAGATGAAAAGCCTCAAATATCATACTGGGAGTAGATCAAAAAAGTGCTCAATCAGCAACGAATGTTAGGACGGAGTTCCATTTCTCAAAGCATAACATACCATACAATTCAAAATCCTCCCAAAAAGTTGTGACGCATGACTTGAATATCTTATTTCGCATATTCTTGAAACATTTGGGGAAAAGTTGATGGGACTGGACTATCAGTTTAGTAAATAGGGAATGGAGAATAACGATACTGGTGAAATCAAATAAACCAAGTGGCCACTAGTCGAGTGTGAATATTTGGGCTATTCTGCCGTTTTTGGTTCATCTTTCATGTGTTGAATCATCAGGCAAAATCACTGTTGTTCCCTTTTTCGCATAGTTTCCGAAGAAACCAAGAAGGCACTGAAATAGTTAATTTATTCGTTATCAGTTTGTTAACCATTTTTGCTTCGGGCCGATTGTCAACTTTTACTATCGTACTGCAGTTCTTGTCTGAAACGACTTCGGATGAGAAAACCCATTCGTATGCAGAGATGAAGTGTGCGCTGCCAGCATTCCATTGATCGGTACGCTGAACAGCTAAATGAAAAGTTCCAAGATACACGAAATGATCAATAGCAATGAAGGCGAAAACTCCAAGGCCATCCACCGGCAAGATAGCAATGCACAGGCATAAAGGCTTCATGAGTTTGACGAGCATACAAATTCGGAAATGAGACCCTAGAGTTGTTAATGTTTACGTCGTTGGCTGAGATCTGACGAAGATCTAGGTGACTGCAAAATCAAAGGGGGTTTGAAATGTTTGTTGCCACTCTATATGATAACCTACTTCAGCAAGAACAGAGAAGTAGTTTTGAATGAAATGTGTTCATATGGATCAGAGGCTGTAAAAGCAGTGCAGTAGGTACAAATGGGATGCTAATGAATGACGTACAGTAGAGTAAGCCTTTCCAAGGTTCGGTGGATTGGGAAAATGCGACCACATGCAGTGTTTGGGTTTATTGGAATTGCCAGAATATTTTGATTCGTTTTTTGAAGTAGTTCATCGCAACATGAATCTCCATAGGAATTTGTTAGACCCACTTGTCTTCAGTAGATTCGACTAAGGTGAGCAATGAAGTGCTTCAGTTGTCTAAAGGTTCGTCTGAGCATGGAGGTTTTACGTGGGAAGTCTACCCACACTAATTAAAACTATTTTCAAAACTGCAATATTCCGGGTCGGGACGAGTGCTTGGCGGAAGACTTGTGCGATATACCAATACCTAACTTGACACCTTAAAATTTCTTGATTATGCCCTTATTCTTTCTCCTTCTGTTTACTCTAATGAGAAATTTGTTGCGTTGATGCTCAATTCTTTGAATTGTTATCTGCTCTAATTGACTCCTCGACTGTGTAACTCCCAATGAAAAATAACCATGAAAAGGGCCGAAACTTTGTTCAACTAAAGCCCGTATAGCATGAAAAGAGCACATATGGGTACATTTGCTGTTGGTATTGTCCGTTGGTTGTGCTGGATAAGAACTCACCGATGACTAAATGGTTTGGGGGCCGGAGTAAAAGGTAAGACAGTGTTATCAGTCATTGGTAAATGCTAACGTCACGAGCGGATGAAATGACTGGTCCATAGACATGTTTCATGACCGAAACACAGTATAATTTGAACCTGACATTGGTTCATGTAAGCAAAGCACCTACCTGTGGGTAGCTTGAATGAAGATTGGCATTCATTGACTTTTTCAGTAAGTATTTGACTATTAAACAAGATGTCAAAAGATTCAGTTTACAATAACCATCAAATCACAGTGGTCCCCTGAACTTCTTGATTGTTTCTTATTCTGTTCGCCAACTCGTTCTCCCCGTTGAAAGTTGCTGCTTTCCAGTGATTTTCCTGACCTGTTAGCAAATGGATGTCTCTCACTTATCAGTCACCGACTACTGCCAGCCATAGTTTTTCAGTTCCCTTGAACTGAGCTGTTACTATTGTTAAGTGATCAGAAATTGCAAGCAGTTTGCGCAAGTCGGACCCGTGAAAACAAACGATGATTGCTTCAGCGAATCGTCTTAAGTGGCTGATTTTCCGTCGGTTTCTCATCCGGACTGTTCGGAGTAGGTAAGTTCATCAAAATTGTGCTAAGGGAAGAACCATTTTTGCAGTGTTCCATGTCCGATAATTTGGTATCGGTTCCAGAATCTGGATTGACCGTGATTTTTCGGTTCCGCTGACGCAAACTACCTATCAACAAATGCTCCTTCGGGAATTACAAGGTAAGTCAAATTCTTCGTAAAATAGAAATGTTGCTCTGTAAATTGTGTTGTGTTCATTTTTCAGTGGTAGCTGTTACTCGAGAAGCATTTCAGTACGGATACAGTTATCCAAATATGTGATCGTGGTAATCCTTGGTAATGTGGTTCACCAGACTTCCAATTTGCTGGATTAGGGTATCATAAGCAATCTATCAGTCTCAAAAATATTTTTCGAAACATATCTCCATTTGTGTTGAGGAAATATTGAAGATGGCGATACATCGGTCTAAATAATCCATCAATACTAATTGCTCCTCAGACAGGCCTCACCAAAGTTCACTTCAATACTTACTTTCGCCGACTTTCGGTCGGTAAATAAACGGATATTCACCGAAACCCACTGCCGTCGGATGGACGAAATAGTGCTGATATAGGTTGCCTTTTTTAAACAAGCCCGATTGGAGTTGATAGATTTTAGCGCGATTTCTGCAGGGTTCATCTACGCGATTACCGTTGAGAATCACAGGTACTTTAAAAATGAACTGACTTTAATAACATACCTCATGATTTCCACCCGTTTTACGGTAGACAGTGCCAGATAAAATCACAGTTAGATTGGGTTCAATTGAACAGCATACATGCTGTTCCCGACATTGCTGAAGAATTTCCACCGTTACCTTTAAGAATAACTCTTAACTTATTTGCTTTCGCCTATGGTATGAAACAATTTGAACTTTAGAGGGTTAACTAATGTTTTATTCAGGACAGCAGCACCCAGAAGAGTCGCAGAAAGGAATTATCAAATGTAAATCGAAATAGATCATATTAGAACCTGTTGGCTCAACAACTGACAAATGTGGAGCACAGGTTTGAAAATTGGACTAAACCCCAACTGGGTGCGATTCCAGTTCATTGAGTAATTCCCGAAGTATAACCGAGCTTCCGGAGAAGTATTTGTGAGAGGTAATCAAACGTTTGATCTCTCAGTTTGGTTCTATTGTCCTGTCAACCAGAGTTATGGAGGTGGATAACTGTTCAGTCAAATTTGTCATTTAATCGAATGTAATGCATGAGTTGTCTAAAATTACAGTTTTGGGATGTTATCAATCAGTGTACGTGTCCTAGTTTGAATTGTTACTTCCACTGGATGGTGCTGATCCTAGACCGAAAAGTGCGTTTGATGCGAAGGCATGGTGGAGATAAAGTGGAACAACTACTGTGTCCAGCCCCTCCCCGCCTGTGAGTTTCAGCGATAAATGACATTTCACCTGACTCAAGTGGTATATTCGGACGTACGATCGCTCACCCATTATCCACCCACCTCCCCCCGCCCAAACGTCATTCTCAAGTGTTTGACCGATCTCAAGGCTGCCGCATAAATCACGTGTCACTGCGCGGGTCACGCACACTGCCAGTCATACGCTTGGACTCAGTCCATCCTTTCCACTCGCCTCTGCTCCCGCGGCTTAGACTAAACCATTCTGCCCCATCCATTCGTGCGAGTAAATGCGAAGTGAACTAGTCGAAGTGAGCAACTGCGCATGCCTGATGTGGGCGAGGGGGAGCAAAGCACGCAGATCGACAGATTCAAGAGATAAAATTAACGCGCATAAATTTCCTCTCGTTCCAAGAGGATTCCGTGGCATGCCTACGTATTCATGAGTCAGTCTGACCTGTCTCATTGCAGCACTGACCATTCTCTTTATGTCTACTCCCGCTTCTAGATTGAGCTACCGTTCCACATGCTGATGGGGAAACGTCGCTGTTTAATGTAAACTGCACATAGCAAATTAGATTGAGTTCAGCACTGCCTTTAGGAATTCCGGGAGAGTAAGGAAAATTTGATACTCATTATCACGATAGGAAGCCTCTCTTGGTTTATTGTGAAACAACCAAAATCTTGATCCGGGTAAATAAATATTAGCATCCCCACTTGTTCACAAGAACTTTCAATGTTGTTTATACGTAGGACCGTACGTCGACCTTAGATCAGCTCCAAACAGCTGAATATCTTAAGTGTAAAACGTTCCAGATGTTACTGGTTGGTTTACTTTGACCTTGCAAACTCATGGACAAAGTTGTTCCTCATCGACCAAATGGCACTTTTGCAGTTCCATCTCGTGTTGGGATCTATGGCTTGTTTTCAAGGAATAGAAGGAAAACTTGCGTCGCGTGATTTAAGATGATCATCCTATGTGTTGTTGCATTCCCACGCTTTCCTCATCATAATTCTATTATATTTCCAAGTCGATTCAAATCAAGTAATTGAGGTAAGCAACGCTTGGAGACGATCAATGGACCTTCAAACGACCAAATAACATTATCAACGTGAAAAATAGGGAAATCAATCCATAGGATATTAGGTTGTTATTAGTTTCTGGTTCTATAGTTTTGTAATTTGCGATATGGGGGTCGTTTAAAACCCAGCAATATACGAAGAGTGGTGAAACAACCGTAGGTTAGGGATGCGTGAATGATGTTTGCAACTGGGATATGTGACGGAAGACGAAACATATTTGACTGGACATTTACAGGTAGGATAAGTCAAAGTAGTATATTAATGTTGTGCTTTCACGATGTTGGGAGATGTTAAAGTTAGTGAATTCACACGTGGATAAGAGCTTCATCGGTCATAATCCTTTTTTTGTCTTTATACATCAAACCTAGAAGGTCTGAAAGCCAACGGGATGTAAGATGTCAGATGATCTCGCCGCCAGGGCTAAAATTCAAGAGGACGGACAAACGTCTGATCTTAAGGAAACTGTGGTTTATATCACCGTGATCAAGTGAGGTTTCAATTCGGCGACGCATCAAGGCAGCTTACTGAATCTTAGTTTATCAGCTGGTTTGTATTAGTTAATACTGGTGCCTGAGTCAGTAAAATCAGGGTATTTGTGTCGCTGTGAGAGAATATAGATTGCCACCACACTTCTGGGGATTAAGAATCAAGTTCCGTGTAGCTGGCCATTTTGGAGATTTTGTGATGCCAGTTTACAAGTATTGGAAAAGGAGAGTGAAAGGAATAGGTTTTGTTGAATAAATCCATTGAGAGGAAGTCCTCCTCACAATCGTTCATCCTCTACTCCAACCCTACCGTAAGCACGGTGAAAAACAAAGCTGAAGACACCTAATAAATGCTAGGCAGTTTTGCAGCGCTTACGAAATTCGTAATAATGCGGTAATATTCCAGAAGCATACTCAACTTCATACCACCCAGTTCTATGAGGCTCTCACTTGAAAACACATTCCGTTGTCAAGTATTCACCTCTGTTCATTCCCTTTGTGGAGTATGTGCTGCTATGTAACAACGAGAACGGAACCGCACTGGTACAAGGTTAATGGCTGAATGAAAACTGAAGTGAGCTGGACAGATTAAAATTTCATAGTCATTTGTAACTTACGATCCCAGGTATCGAATTATACTAAACCTTAAAGATGTGCACATCTGGTCTTCTGGAAAATATGGTCGGACCAGACATAGGTGGTGCTATAATCATTTTCATAATGAATAAAATGATTGAAATGCAATTTTCACTGTTTTCCATTCGAACCGAAATTAGTTTGGATGTTGCGCGGTTTCGTTTCATAATGAGTATTCTTGAGAGCCCAGAGATAACACGATCATTTAATTCAAATCCGGTGGCTAATAAAAATTAGATGTCAGTGGCATACAGCAATCCAATTCTATGCATCAGAGCAATGTTCTGATTGCCCACATTCCTCAATAGTATGCTGACTACTGATGCCTTGTATTTACTGAATTCATAGGATTCTCTGATGCAGACCTTTTGAAGTTCGAGATATTGCGATTACAAAAATAATTCCCTTAATTGTGTTAGCTTTTCCTGAAATCGAGTTGTACACAGACAAACCTGCTGAACTTGGCAATCTGTCGTGTTATGATCTGTGATTCCGTGGTTGATGCATGTACTATTTTTCAATCCAATGCACACTAGTAACCTGTTTGGTTGTGTTCCTTGTCTCACTTTTTGTCTAAACCAGAAATTATCAGATAGCAAAAATCTGCTTAAAATATATAGAGTTATTGATGGCAGAAGTGAAAGAGGTACGCGACAAATATGGAAGTATTGGAAACAATTCTCACTTATTATTTTATTACATGCCTGAATAGAGTAGCCTAAGGAATCGGGTTTTAAGTTAGGTAGCACACTAGGATTATTGGCCTCGTTGTTTTACGCGGAAATCCTATTTTAATTTTAAACTAACCATACAACTGTTCACTCCAGTGAATATAATTTATCCAGGTTTAAAGATTTCAGATGTAAATCAATTGTTTGGAATGCGATTTTCGCTTTGTTGTGAATAGAAGGCATACTAAAAAGGTTTTCCGGCAATATTATCGGCTGGGGGCAGATCTATCTTAAAATCGTTCATTATTTAGACTGTTTTCGAGGGTAGCAGATATTCATTCGTCATATCCATTACCTTAGTTCAGGGTGGACAAAACTGCGGCGAGGTTGCGCCGATTGTATCAGTCAGTCGGCTGGGCGAAAAAGCGGCATGAAGAAGACAGTTGGTAGTGTTGGGCCAAATGGATCAGCCCAGTATTGGATTAGAGCGGGTTGGCTGACACAATATATACAAATCATCTGTTTTAGGCCAACGCGAGATGCTCTCCCGGTTTGATTTGACTGATCCTACCATGAATATTGAGGGACAAACGATAAGGATTTGGAGATAGAATTGAGTAGCGATGAACGAATAGTCACTGAATTAGAAGTCTCTTCTCGTATGTTAAGGCAGCACTTCGGTTGAGATCTAAGGAAATCCCGTATCGAATTGGAAACATGTCATACGAGCCTGGGAAATGGTCGACTGAATGTAGGAACTAGACACTAATCGGTTTATCTGCGTTCGGCATATCAAACGGTCAACCCTAACGACTGGCCAGCTTGATTGTGCTTTGCAAGGTGTGGGCACGTGCGAACGTGATTCCTTTGTAAGTGAAATTTGCGTGCCGATGAATAGCGCAGCCCGGCCAAACTGAAGGATGTACGAGCTTTGTTCCATCATTGGTGCTGCTCATTTGGAACTATAATTACATGAAAAGGGACTTATCTTAAATCTCAAATTAATCTGAGCTTATGTCAGACTCATTTAACTATCTCTTAATGCATTAGAAATCCTCCCGAATAAATCACAAAAACAGTTGATATTTTCAAAACAGAACTAAACGTTCACACTAAATGATACGTTGTTTTGAGAATAATTTAAGACCTAGCACTACCAAGAACATCGTACTTAATGACGAATCCAGTGTACGATATATGACCCTAGTGACAAACTGTACGAATCTGCTAACACGAACAGCAAACAGAAGAGTCCAGCGATTCAGCGAATCACCTTTGTTGTAAGCATTGTACGGGTAATTCTTCATATGAAATCATCCCTTTAGAAACGCCAAATAAAACAGAGTAAAGCGGATTAAGCCGCAAGCATACACAGCTGCACACGCATGAAACCGCGTTTCTTTTTAAGCAATCGCTTCGGCTCTTCTCTACACAAGTCTTTTGATTGTCTTTGGTCCCAGTCATCTTTATTTACCCTTCGAGGTGAGCATGCACATAGGATCAAACGCGTTTGAGAAAAGTTGCAGTTACCAACTCTACTGAATGGTTATGGTATGAATGGTAACAGACGCACAATGGCAGTCACTGTTAATTGAAAACCCGCGAACCATGTTTGACATTGGAAGTATATGGTGGAACAGGCTTATTCACAAGGACTTGCGATGATACCTCGTGCTCATAGAACCACAAATTAATTTGGAAATTCAATCATAAGTTGCATCAGTATTTTACTAATGCTGTGTTTTACATCGTTACCATCAAAGTTACTATAGTGTTTACTTGTGCCCACTAAGAGGAACAGCTGTAAGGAAGTAGCGCGAGTCGATTCGGAGAGAATGGTATGTGTATTGTCAGAGAGAATCAATCGATTTGAGGAAGCGGTCTTTTGCAACCCTGTTTTGAATGGAATTATTAAAAATATACCGTAGTGTAAATACAACCAAAAAGCTAAAGTACCTACAAAGGATGGCATGTACGAGTAAAGGACTGACTTTCCTTACTCCAAGTGCCTGCTACAACCAAATGAACATTGCGATAAAAAGTTCGAAGGTTTTAATTGTTCTCACGGAGGCGGATCTTTGCAAGGCTCAGTTCGCCCAAGATAATACGGGAAAATCGTTAATCTGTCAACCTAATGGAAAAATCACTTAAAACTTTTAAACTATATCTGCTCCCCCCTGTTTATTTGATCGTTCAAATCAGTTAAATTCTTCACTGAAATAAATATGGACAATTTCATGTCAGAAATACTCTGCGTTCTCTTAGCATTTGTAATTTAATGCTGCAACAAGACATTTGGATACATTTTCTCACCTTTCCACGATCGAATATAATTTGATTGTGGCTGTGGAATAACTCACCCCTTCATCAATCCCAACGAAGTACGACCTCGTCGGCACCGGTTGAGCAACACACTGGTAATGACGATCATAATCACCAGTGCACCGCCAAGCACACAGCCAACAATAATCCAGGGCATATTTTCTGCTTTCAAATCTGTTGCCTCGCTGCCCAATGCCTCGCTGACGTCTGTCACCATGGTCGTGAGCGGTTCATTAATATGGCGTGCATCATAATACTCCCGGGAGAGCTTGAACATGCCACCGCCGTTCCCTTGAACTGGATCAAAATTATGGGAAACAGAACCAGAATTCGTAAACGTGTTTTTTCCGAATACAATCTTGGTTTACAAGTTTCTATATCTCACAACTGTTTAAACTCGCGTGGGAAATTAAAATTCCCAACATGCCCTCCTAACTCGTTCCATTCGCTTCGGTCCTCAATGCTCACGAAGTAAGGGAGGTGGATCAAAAGCAAAAAACATTCTACACCCTTTTCGATCAGTGATTCACCAATCACTTTATCACTTTTTTAAATCCTTCATCTACCGTGACAATCAAGTCTGGCTTTTGAAAGATACCAGGGCACATACTCTTCTTCTGATGCAGCAGCGCAAACAGGCAGATGATATGATGAGCGATTGTTTATAAATTATCACCTTTCGTATTCCGTGCAATGTGTCAGACTTTTATTTTGCTTGATATGGTCGCGCACGGATATCGACCGCTTCTTTGTGTACCACCACCCACAGGGTAGAGGATATCGTCGCATTTAACGCGTGACATTCTTCTTTCATTGACTTATCAGTGTGCTGATCTGCACCATCGTCTAAAAAAGCAAACAGTCACTGATCCAACCCATGAAGTCTAAAAGCTCATCTGCATTATGAATAATGCATTTTCAATTAGACTAGGGTCGCACACTCTCACTTACCATCCGGAGTGCGAAACGCGACCACTGAAGACAGTGGAGATCGTCCATGTCTGTTCCGTGCAGCGATTTGCATGTAATAAACTCGGTTGACGTCCAAACCCCTTATCTCTATCCGTCTCAGTGATCCGTCCACTGTGCGTTCGAACCAGCGACTCACAGCCTGTTTTCTGTTGGCCGTCAGATAGATCATATATGCCAATATCGGTCCGTTTGATTGTGACGGTGAATCCCAGATAACTCGAACAGGATATGTTTTCCCTCCGTCTGATGCTAACCCGCCGGAATCAGAAGGGTCTATTTGAACGAGGCCAACTGTGTCCGGTCTCTTATCGGATGAAGACATCAAGACCCGGATGTGTTGCGGTGGATCTTTGGGTTCTGCGGAAAATAAGGCACATATATTGGATAGTATGGATTGGACGTCCATTAAAAATATGCTCGTCATTAGGCAATTGATTTGAGCACTGTATTCTGTCCTACGTTGCGCAAACCGCACATACCATAAAAAGATTCAGCAGGCGACAAACACTACTATGAGGTTTTTTGAATTCCTTTCAAATTTCATTTAACTAAGACCACTGCTGTTGGCTTCGGAAAATTAAATGCTGTTTGGCAAATATCAGTGACCAGGTTGGAAAGTATTAGGGTGAGTACATCAGGTCCACTATGTCACAGGATTTTTGTCCGATGTTTAAATCTCACGAGTGTTATACTTTCCTCAAAAAATAGGTCATAGCAACAATCTTCCACGTTTATGGCAGCAAACACCCACAGTTTAAAGTTCTGCTTCAACAGACTTGCCGAACAGGGCGTCATATTCTGTGGCAAAAAAATTCTTGTTTTGTACAACAAAAGGACGAATTCGTTACGGCATAGAAATGCTTAGAAGCATTTTACCTCAACTCTTTCGGGCAACGAATTGGTCAGCTGACGACTAGTTAATTGTACTAAAAGGTACAATTAAAAAGTCCGTACACGGTGTAGTCGGTTAATTTGTTTTGCTGAGCTCTGATACTGGATGCTTTTGGGTTTAGCGGAACCATGTATATTCCACCATGGTCTATGGTGTCAGTTTGTCGCTTACCATTTACTTGCATATCCCTGTACCCTAATGACTTGCGTTCCTCTTTTTATAAGCCACAGAAAGCGGAAGACCGGTCAGTGAAACTGACCTAAGTGTGTGCATCAATATGCAATATACACAGCAATGTGGCGGTAGACGATGGTTTGTTGTGTTATTCTTATGTAAACCCTTGCAAACTATCTTTTCTATGCTTCTCCTATAGTTCACGGTGAAGTGTATGCGTGACGGAAGCGGTGATTACTCGACCAAAAACGGGGATATGGCATGTGGCATAAGGGAAAATAACAGGATAGCCTGGCGGTCACTTTGATCACCAACTGTCTTTCTGTTACATTTATCTAAAGTGCTGAGTGCGAAGACGGAAGAGATGCGCTCGATTGGGCGTGTCCCTTTCTGGATTGAGCTTTTAGATGATTGCCAATGAGTCGGTAAAACAGATCAAATATGGTTAAATGTACTAAGCGAATTGCATTGCCGTGGATCTGGTGTCAGTTACAACAAACATTTCTCCCAAGAACTCATTCGGTCAAAACTTTTGGATACTAAAAAACGTCCACGAACTTAATTTCGGTTACTTTCCGACCCAATTATCAAGTCATCTGATAAGTTCCGGCCCGATGAATGAATCATCATCATTTCACTTCCCACTCTCTATTAAATCACTGTTTGAGGGCAGTAGGAAGATTAAATGGATTTTGGAGATTACCGACAATGTGTAATCAATGAGCACCCCCTTTGACGACTCACGTTCAATCTGGAAGATCATAAATGTGGTATCCTCGAAACAACTATTCAGAGCCTTAGCCCATTTAAGTTATGAACGATCGTACCGCAGAGATGGTGTGTCCACGTTGGCTTATTTAAGCGAACTGAGAATATCCAATTTGGGGACGTCATGAAAATTCCTATTCTTAAACATTCTTCTGTCATTCCGCATTCTGAGATGAAAAACTCCCACTGATTTCACTCCATTGTTTAACGATATTGAAAATCGTGGACAAACCTAGCCCGTACAGCTACTACTTTGTGCACACGGTAATCTAGTGTCGTTTTTGGAATTGGACCCCATAGATGTTGCATCTGACTGCTCAGAAGACTACAAGGCATTAACCCAGCGACTATGAGTCATATATACACACATATATATATATATATAGTGGAAGCTATCGTAATTACCCGCATCTGTGCTTGAATCACTGTTATTTTCTGTTTACAAATGAAAGCTTTAAACAAATAGATGCAAATTAATCTAGAGCCCGAAAAACCGCCATTCATGTTTTTCAACCCTGTTTGGCAAAGTACTCCGATGAATGTATTAAATTTATCAAAAGCTGCTAACCCTCGCCAATTTTCCTCGAGAAAGCCAATAAAATCAGGGTGAACAGGTTTCACTCAAAGAAGTTTGCAAATTCAAGGAAGCACCATGCAGAACGGAGAGTCGTCCTCCATCGGCAGAAACGGTTTAACTTAGGTTTACCAGGTTCTGTAAGCTCTAATGATCTCCGATTCGTCTAGATTTTCGACGATTTAGATCTCACACTTCGTCCCAAATATGCCTACGACAACGCTAAACCACTTCAAGAATCCTACCTTCACGACGATAAGTTTACCTACCGACATACTGTTGTCCCATTAAAAAAGAATAAAATGGGATTGATGCTTATATCAAGGACATTTCATCTAAACCTGTTACTGGTGTATACCCAAACCGTCCTAACGATCCTATCATCAACTTGCGCAAGCTGAAATCCATAAGCAGCTTCAGTGCACTGGTTGTCGTAAGTCTCTGTATTTCCATCACAAACCCCGTTTGAGGAACGGAGAATTTTTGTGACGTTCTTTCTCGGATGCTTTCAGTCCGACTTAAAAATTCTCTACTTTCCCTTTGCGGTTATTTTAACCATTCAGCTACTGGATACGTCAAAATTTGTGACTTCGAAATATTACAAAGCGGTAGCAAACAAGCTCGTTTTCAGTGCTACAAGAGTTAGCCAAATAAATCAAAGGTGGTAGATGAGAGTGATGTAGAACACAGGTATTTACTTTTATCGATTAATGCGTGATTAACTTCGACAATGTGAAAAATAACTCGACAAGTTATTACTGTGACCACGGACATCCATGGTAAATCCAGAAGTCTGATCAACTCTTTGAATATGAAGTATGGGGATTTTGTAAGAGGGTCATGATACCGTCATCGGTAGAAGATTACTGGAATTTTAACTCTTCTAGTCCGATTACTGGGTTCCCTATAGCATCACAGGGATGTGACTGTCTTCCCCACAATAAGAGGTATCACCCCTAGCCTTCATGTTGCAGACGAACCAAAATCAGTTGAGGGTCTGCATAAAGCCACACTGAAAACATCTGAATCTGGCACACTGTTGGATGCTCATTTTATTTACATCATACAGAAACTGTGAATTTTCACTGTAATCTAGTTCGGAGAACTTACGCAGATTTGGTCAAACAAGTCCCAAACGTCTTCGCCACCGTGACTCCAGTCTGCATTGGGAGCATTCAACACACTATATAACATTTTGTAGTGTACTGTTCACCCAAAATGCAATTATGGAATTAGAAATTTATAGATTAATACCATCTACAGGCGCGTGTTTCTAGTCAGCATAAATTAGCGTAATATTTTTAAACTGATGACCACGTAAGAGATACATCTCCGCAAAGCTAATTCCCCACACAATCATCACCCAAGATTCCGTCAACCTACTCTTCGATTTTCTCAAACCAACAATTAGCCATGTTAATATTGACCCAACCACAGACACAATATCTATGGAGGCTGCTTCTAAATAGTTTAAAGAAACCTTAAGTTTTACAGGTCAAGTGGTACTGATAACCACACTGGGCCTTCTCAAACCATGGTTCTAATGCTGTTGCGTCAGTACTGACAAAAAGTGCTATCACTACTTGGACTATCATAGGATTACCGGCTGTTGGTAAACTTCTTCAGTTACACCTGCCTCAAAAGGAGAAAAGTAAAGATTACTCCAATCCTGTGTACCTCCAATTTCCTGAAGGTTTTTGAGAAGCAGCTACTCCAAGAGCTGTCCAAGACTGCATCCTATTACTGTTTTCGTCCTCCGGATTCTATTGGCTTCTTAACTCATTACGGTTTTCCTTCACCAGAACTGTAATGCATTCGACTCTGCTTCCCGGATTATAATAATGGATTCAACAGTGTGGTCATACTGGAATTTCTTACTACGCTTTCGAAGCCTCGGTGATTAGGCATGTATTTAATTGCTTTTAATGGCAATAACCGTTGGTAAAATACATAAATGGAGCTTATTCCACTGCTGCCCTCGCCTGGATTTACTGCAGTGTATAGTTATTTCAATTTTCTTATTCTCGGCTTACATTTTCTTTATGTCTGTTAACGACGGCTCCTTTATCATGAGCTAGGCTGACAAATTTGTGGCTGGGCTACCCATTCCGATGCCAACGCTAATTTCTAATACAGTCCCTTGATTTCAATAGAAAGTGAGAAAACGGCTTATGATCCCAATCCCTGAAAGTGCACAATCATTGCATTTTCTTTCTTAAATGATTTTAAATACACGAAATTCTGTTAATCTTTTGGGAAAATAGATATACAAATCATATTATGCAGCAATGACTGGCGTATTGCGCAGTGGGCAATACCTGTAGATCCGAATCTTGTGAAACTTTTGTTTTCGGTTGTATATTAGCTTATTGGTTGTATTTTTCTGCCGTTATTCTCCCCCGGGGTCAATAACAGTGAGTTCATCAAAATGAAGAGATTAAGCAAACAATTGCTATGCGTTAGTTGGCTGTCGGTCGAAGCCTTAAATCTACCACCAAAAACACATGATAGGTTCCATAGTAGAATTCCCAATGACTTACACAATTCACTTCATAAGAACAGAATCACATGTATGTCCTATTCTTCTGCATGCGGCAGGCGCAAGACGATTCATATGCGTACTTGTGCCTAACGACGAACAGCTGCTCCGTAAATTGTCCGTTCCCCATGTGACCAGAACAACACCCTGAATGAAATCAAACTTTGTTTATCCTCCTAGGTGCTTTCGAAAATTCAGGAATTTTTTAAATAATTTGTCATCACCACCGCACTTGCTTGCGTATTTACCCCGGAATGTCCACTCAACCGGGCGCATGGAGCAGCTGCCTTACTTGACCGGAACAAT
>LUCM01000151.1:507001-591195 GCA_008360955.1 Fasciolopsis buskii
CGATCGTGTATTCTACAACAGTACAATACACCGGGCGCCAATTTAATGTGCTCTGTTGGCATACGACGCACTGCAGCGAGTTTCTTATCCGGACCTGAAATGACTAGCACCAATATGGAGAAATAGAGGAAGAAAATATTTTGCAGTTTAGGGAAAAAGTTAGATGTGGCTTAAGAAATTCAAATGGAACTTTTCAGAAATGGAGGTGATGTACATCTGAGGTTAAGCATTTAGCGGTTTGCGCATTCTCCACTTCATGAGGAAATGTAACTACAGTATTTAAAATTGCAAAGTGATGGGCGAAGTTACCATTCTGAGTGATTTGAAACTTGGCGTGAAGTATATGGTCAGATTGCATGGGTGCGATTGAAGCATATATTGCTCCCATGACATCAGTAACACACCTATAGCATCGACCGAAATACCTTAAATTAAGGTCAGTTTATAGAAGTTTTGAGTTATTTTGCCTTCCTTGTTGGTTGTATGCATAGCCGAAGAGGAGTTTCTGCAACTGGTAATCCTATACGATGGCTCGACGAGGAATAATCGAACAGAGTAATGTTGAATGAAAGAATTGAGTGAACCTGCTCTTGTGGCCGATCCGGAACATCAACTAGGACCCGCTGCCTGTTAGCTGTCACTTGTCTGGTGAGCCTAAGACCATTTCATTTAGGGATAACGACCTGATTGGATTATGCTTCTCTACACTCTTCCCGAAAATCTGTCTCTGCTTGCTTTTCATGCATCTTCGCGTTGACCAAGATTGTCAAAATTTGACGTGTTAGGAGGTTGGATTGTCAAACACAGACGCAATTAGTTACGCATCTCAAACGAACAAACAACCTTCCGAAAGACTCAAAATATTTCTTTTTGGAAGTCTAACCTACCTTCAGCATCATGAAGCATACAGCAGGAGACAGGAAAGAAATAGTTTCAGGCATAATGATAACGCGCTTCAATCTAACCTTTCATTCATTAAGCAAATCTAATCTGCAGAATGTTGATATAGACTGTCCGGATATTTCCAATTAAAAGAAAATTAAACATTCTGATTTCGTTTTGCTGGCACTAATTCAGCTTAAGTTGATGACAGTGTGTGCAGATGGTGCTTCTCCATAGAGTTGACTCCCAAAGTGCAGCGAACCCCAGTGATCCAGCAGGCGTTTCCCAATCTCGTTTCTGGAGTAAGCATTCTAGACCGAAATCTGCCACAAGAAAAATTCTGTCGGTTCTGGTGGTTTTTGCTAGAGGGGATATTGATGGTGCGACTGTTCGTAGAAATAAAGACTGATTCTTTAGGTTTGTGTGAAGTAAGGCCAGTTTTGCACAAGATTGTGCTGGCATTAGAGTTCATCCACTAAAACCTGCTTTAACCCGTTTCACTGCTAGCATACTGAACGGAATATAAAAGTCCTCCGTAGATAGTAACCGGAAAAGAGAAATCTATCGTCATGAGAACAAAATGTCTCTTTGGGCTCTGCTGAAACAACTGAATTTGGGCAGGGAGTGAACCAGATTTACTACCAATAACCATGTGAAAACAGATTTATAACGAAGACCAATTTATGACCTTCAGTAGTCGTTGTCCGTTTGACTGAAAAGAAAGATGACCGTATGCACAAGACAGGCCCTAAATGTGTCAGGTTCTTATTTTATCCTTGAACAAAGACATCCAGTTCGTCGAAGATGAGCATGTGCTAGCGCGTATATGATTATGTGTATCGTCTTTAACCGTCCGTACTCGGAAGGTCACGCACGCATGAGGTCAAGCACATCCCGGACGTGTTTCATACATTGACACCCCCTCCACCACCCGCATTCCCAAATCACCCTGCTCAAAACACGACACCTACGACAGAAGGACGCAAATGAGCATCAATTTCTGCTGGATCAATATGAAAATGGCCCGACTGGAAAAAACGTGTCATACACGATAAAGACGCGCTGCCATACACAAGTAGCAGGCGTAATGCACGCTTTTACGGTGATCGAAAATCAAAAATTATCATTGTTCGTCGTTTGTCCAAATAATTCTGACGGACGATAAACAGGCTAGAGTTAAGGCGGTGGATTGTCCAATACTGAGAACTTCTTAACCGAATCTCAAAATCTTTCAACTTGAGTCGACTCAGTTCAAAAATGGCTTTATTCACTGGAAAAGATGGACATTTGGCATACGCCGATGACTTCATCGGCCTATATACTGATGGAATAGAAAACTTACAACACTGAGAACCGTGTGACAGCGAATATTTTTGTATTTATGCGAACTGTCTATACACAGTCTTGGAATTTTCACATTTAGTCTTTAGAATCGCCACAGCCATGTAAATGTGCTCTTTGGGAACAACAGCACCCTCGGCATCCAGTTGGTGCGGTTTAGTTTTTACGACACAACCGTCCACTGTGTTTAGTTGCTACTTTGCAACACCACATAGTCGAAAGATGAAAGGTGAACCAGAGAGAGTGAAAGATCAAGTCCAAGGATATAAAGGGAAGGGAAGATATCGATTGCGCGAACTCCACTGATCGCGATATTGAGCCATATTCCTCATTGTTTTCAGCCGCCTCCTGGGGGGGGGGGCACGTACACCCCAGTCCATCAGTTCAGGTTTTCAAATCTTTTTGTCACGTTCTCGACTAACAACCTCAACCATTACCTTCCTCGGACAACAGCAAATAGCGAGGCCGGCTTTCTGTGGGATTGGCTAAAATATGTTCCAACGAACTTAATCGGTTCCCATTCATTGCCTCTTATGAGAATTGGAACACAGTCCAGCACTTAAGTCTAACTTCTGAATTACTAAGAAAATTCATCCAATATTTTATGCTAATGCTACGAGAATACTGGTGTTCAAAAATCGACAGCCTTCGGAGGCCTTTCATCCTCGACGGCCATGTTTCGGAGCCTCACAGCAGGACCGATTTTACCGAAGTTGTACAAACTCGAACTTTAGGTGAGAACTGGATGCCACGCTAACTCAACAGAAGCCTTCAGTTCGTGAATAACAATCAAGTATTCTATATCTGAAATGAAACTTCTTCCAATATATCGCTACTTGGTGAGAGCCAACTGTCCAAGTAAGTAGATATCTCAACTTCATCCTCTTCTTGTTCTCCAAGATCACGGTTCAGCTTTTGGTCAGTCCAATCCCGCAACAGTATTTTGCACTTCGATGGCGCATAGTGCATCCCAAACAAGACTACACTATCTCTCAGACAATCCAGAAAATCCGTAACTTATTTGGGTTCTCATTCAGAAGCAAAACACTGCCTGCGTATTCCTAGTCTGGCCGCTCAAGGCCCGAGCGAATGCCAATCCCAGGATGCTCAAATGAGGATAAGCCGGCTGCCAATAGCAGCGCAATCACAAAGTTGAAAAGAACACGTCAAACTGGGAAAACCTAAGGAGATTCACTTCTGGTGGTTGTTATGGCCATGATCCAGGGTTTGGGTGTCTGTATATAGAGATTTGAAAGATTTCTGTGGCATACCCATCAGTGACTGGCAGCATCACGGATTTGAACGATCTAATACCGCTCTTCTATTAGGAAGGTCAGATACCGTGGGTCTTTGGAGGAGGCGCCCATGTTCTAAGATTCCTCCCAGAACCAATATTTGGTCAATATAACACTGGTCAAGTCGGAAACCGGCTTTATTCTCATGCATGCACCTCTCACGGGCGCTAGATAATCGGCGCATTATAATGTCCGCTAGGAGTTTGTATATCACACCAAATTATTCTTCTGCGGTTGTCACACCTATTACCTTTTTCGATAATTGACACGAACATTTTTGTCCCACTTGGAGACAAAACGATTTTCACTGGGGTGATAAACGAAACGGTCGAGTGGATCAGAAACAGATTAATGATGATGTTCTCTTTACCATTTCTAGCCCTCCATTTGGGATTCCTATAAGGGCCCTACTGATAATCTCCTGGGTTGGCTGAAGGATACCGTTGAATGAGTTGCCTTAGTTACTCCTAAGTGCTAAGAGTTACGTGAGTTTGGCTGTAAGCAAGCCACCAAGCAGAGTTAGATGATTCCTTGTTATGGAAAAGTAATCCCCTGGGGTATAAGTTTACTTGGAATGCAATTGTAAAATTGAATAATTCATTACAGCTCAGGCTTGTTCAGTCCGCTTTGGATTTAACGAAGAAATGGACAGGGAAAAGGAAACATCTTTTTTAATATGCTAATTACCAAGTAGTAATGAATACGAGGTCAATGAACCGATTGGCGAAAAAACAGAAAGAGTTTTGTGTCACCGTCTATTGGAAGTAGCTTCTGTGGGGCAATAAAACGCCCACTTCGGAATCCTCCGGAAGATCAATTGGTTGTTATCAAGCAAACGTAGTGAGGCAACAACTAGTTATGTACATTTATTTTCGCGATTGTTTGAACACACAACCCTAGAGAACTGCTCCCTTGTTTCGTGAAGAAAAAATCGAAAATTTCCTTCAAACAATGCGTATGGAAGATTATCACCGTCATTCGAATCCAATGTGAATTCGGGAACCATCGATTCAGTCACATTCCATCATTCAGTCATCCGTGAGTGAACGATCCACCTGATTGTGCACATGTAGATCACGTCATAAAGATTTCACAATCCGACAGTCATATCTGTCGGTCAAATGGGCTACTGGAAGAAAAGTAAACTCATCGGTTGCAACCTCCGTCATCATAGACAGTAAAATACTGTCCCATTACCTCCATGGCCTACTAAAACAACTAGACATCATCTAAGAACGAACGAATCGTCTCATTCAAAATCATCATTGTCACGTTGAAGCCAGCTGTAAAAGAAGGAAAGCACTGCTGAATGGAACTAATTTGTTCACTTCCGCCGATGCTCGCTGCTGAGTGTAGGAGAACGTCAAAGGCTCCCGGTTAACTGGGAAAAAATTTATTCTAGAACTTCGGTTATTACTGAAGGGTCAAAAACAACACGACTGCTTCTTTTGACAAGGGCTGCGATTATTGTCATCTGTCGAACCGGCTGTGATCCGAATGCAAGCAAAAAAGATTCGTTCAACACTGAGTGCCGAAGACAGAAACTAAAGCCACTTGTGGAAAATTGATCCTCCAAACCTGATGTCAGCGATTGAGTGAAAAATGATCTGAACCGACATCGACACTCACTACCAAACGAATCCCATCTCAACCCTCTAGTTTATTTTGTGATTGCTGTAAAATCCATTTTAACTAGGCACAAGACTTCCGATTATTTTTACTTGAAAGCACTAATTATATTCTCCCTAACAATCGTTACTATGCGCATTTTTACTACTTACGCTGTCCAAAAGTCTCGAATCCCTGTACCATACTCCAACAATAAGGAGATGCAGCCAAATTTGACCCCTTGTTGTCTCGTGTTTCAACCTCCCCTTGTTCGTTCATCAAGTGGGGTTGGATCAAGCACACTCCGAACTCATATTGGGTACCGGGCCTCAAACCACGAAGCATCGCTTTGTAATGATTGCCATTTCTTTTCGGGCCACGATTCCGGTTTGGAATGGTCAGATTAACCAGTTCGACATCTCTTTCGTAGGTTGACAAGCCACGTCGGTATCCGTGTTGCGTTTCGTGAAATCCGTCAGGAGTTGTAGCATAGTATTTAATTTGGAATACCATTGAGGTCATGGTTTCCGGGGGAGGAAGACTGGACAGTTCCCAGCCGACCCGAGCCCATGTGGACCCAACGGCTTGTACCACGAGGTTAACGGGAATCAGGGGACCACTGGGTGGCGGAGTCAGTTCACCTGGAATATACAAGGTACGTAATGTTATTCACAAAGTTATTCGAAGAACACTTTATGAAGGGAGAATGCAGAAAAGCCAGCATGCAAAACAATGTGAAGATTACGGTTTGCGTCGGAGACGGAGTAAATAAGTGCTATTATCACGGTTCAGAAAAAATCCCATGCATGCATATAATTTGCATCGTGAATTTTAGTGCAGTCAGTTTGCTTAACTGGCAATGGAAATTTTCCGTTTTTTTGGCATGACAGAGGTGATGTATTCTGTCGTTCAGTAAATAGGTTAAAAAGCAGACACATGGAAGTCGAACAAGAATTGACGTTGTATCCAATTACTACGTAGACCTGGGATATTACCTATGAAAAAGAATTATTCTGCAGTTTACGTCACAAGATTACAATGGCGAACACTAACTCAGTTTGACTGTTCTTCACCCAAGAAGACGAATACACAACAAACGATAGTATGATAGGAAAGCCAGTGATAGACATTTAGGGACCTTTTCTAGTCCCCATTTCATATTCAGTTACCGTGGTACTGGTGCAACTTGTACCTTTCGAACGACAGCAGCATCGAGAGAACCGGGAATCACAAGCTTGAAACTTAGTGTCATAGAACCATGTGAAATTCAAACATGCCAACCTCATTTTGAATGCACATAGTGCAACATAGAATGCTGTTTGGGAACCAAAGGGTATGGTTATTTCCTGCATAAGAAATGCACTTAACATTGAACTTTCCATGAACATGCTCTGATCAATGTCTACTGAAGAATATCGCATGTCATTGCAGCGCCGCAGTGTGTGGTTCACCACTTTGAATGCTCCCGAATGAAGGTCTGTCCACGGTTTATGGTAGGGCACCAGACCCATATTTCCAGTTCTTCATGAAATTCTCTGACGTCCTCATCCGTCTATCCATTTTCCGTTATCTTCTCTTGGTAAAAATCATAGATGGGACCACCTAAGTAAGGTGTTTTTTTTCTTGGTAGGTGAATGGTGCGCGTATTTACCCTGGTTCCGTCAAAGCCCGTTGTGTCGTTTTCAGATTTCCTATGGTTTTAAACGGAATGGCTTGATCCATCTACTGAACAAAACTAGCGAATTCGGTAAGGATGTAAATTTTCGCCTATTTTGAAGCTCTTACCGATTACGCAATAGTGTTTGTTGTCATCACGGTTATCAATATTCCCAATACTATACCGACTGTCCATGATGGTTAGTTACCTAACCGGAAACAAGTCTATCTTGTCTACCTCAACTAAAATTATAATTTTTTGAGAGATCTAGGGGAGTATCTTCATTTCTGATTTCTGTATTTAATTCAATCAGACTAAAAGTGCAATCATCATCAGAGATCCCACACGAAAAAGCTGGTCGGTGCAGATCCTTAAGGGCTTTAACGAACCGAACTTGCCATCTGAAGTAGGATTTTTCGGGATGGATGGGCAACAACCAAATCCATCGGAGCACTTTTTGTAGGTAAATCGGCATCTACGTGTTAGACTCACCTGTCGGGGCAAAATGTTATCTTTTTACGCTAAGCCTATACGAGTCAAGTTTTCTGGACCATGATCTGCTCTGGCTGAAAAAAAATGTGAAATTCATAATTTCTTAGCTTTATGTTGTTGTAAGTCCTGTCCAATTTGGATCATCGAAGTTCCGAATATTCTTGTCGCTTCTCAAACAACTTTATAGAATGTTGTTTTAGGACGCCATTCCAATAAGACCAGTGCAAAAAATCTGTTTTTAGACTCCTTCGCGGTCACCTCTTCACAGAAACCAAATCGCGTGAAAGAAGTTGAATTTTCAGTGCAATTATGAACTACCGTATTGTGCCCGTACTAAATGAACTTGGATGCAAGGAGTTTGCAAATGCCTTTGACATTCCGCCTTCTTCAAATCAGGTTGTTTGCAGCCATGTTTTTGCGTATATCGGATGCCATTGATAAGGAGAACAGGAAATCAGCCAGTCGATCTGACAAACAAACTTCCAGTACCTTCGACCGTTCGTCATAAGCTGCTCAAATCCACCCAAACTATTTTAGATGCGAAAAAACAACGTTGTAGGTTTGGTCACTAGATTAAGAGGGGAAGGAAATCGATCAACAGATTGGATCGTGACAATCCGTGCTAATTTAAGTCGCAACTGCAGGTAGAAACAGTTCATTTACACGAACTTGTCAAGCCCTCCTCAGAACGCCCGAACTCAGTTACAAAAAGTCTTAGAAAAAACTGTCAACAGATTAAAGAATTTTTCGGTTTTGAGGCAATCCAAACATTTAAACCATTCGTGCTCAACCAACTGTGGCACTAGGCCATGTCGAAGAGTCTCTGGGATCACTAGTTGATTTTTACACTTGGGTCAATTCTACCTTGGCCATAGTCCACACTTCCTAACTAGATACGTGTTTCAACTGACAGTCCATGACTTTGCTGATGGTTGTTTTGCTTGCCTCAGGCAGACTGAGCAAAATTGGTTGATCGCGTACAGTGACGTGTTGGTCAAATAGAAACAGTACACATTGATTTTTTCAACGATTCTTCCTGATCTTTGAGTGTATCTTTTGATCTCTGTGAATAGTTTTCTTGCTTGCGTTTACTTATGCCTGTCAGATATATTCCAATTCTTTATTATGCAAATGCCTAGCTAACTTTTTCTATTCTGCTTAAGAGGTCCAAAATAAGTTATGAATTGTACATCTACCGTATAAGACACTGCTCAAGGTGCTTCAATAATTGCGGCGGAATTGACTGTGTGACTTCTTAATACTTTTATGTTTGAAGTACCCAAATAAAACGGGCTTTGCGGTCAGCAGCTATCTCATTTGCATCTATCCCGTCCGAATCAAATTTATGCAATGTGCCTCTCCTCAAAAACAATTCTCTTCGTTGAACTGAGCCAGCGTCTTTCCACAAGTAGAACATTTCAGTTTCATAATGTTCTCAATCTGAGCAGTGTGCTCAAAATATTGACGGTACGAAAACAATATTATAATCATCAACTTGTGATCAACTGTCCATCTGGTATAAACAAGTCTGTTACAAGTGGTCTTGATCATGTACCAGTGAAACTCGGGTTCACGCTGATGCCTTCTTCTGGTTAGCAAACCGGAGGCCGTCGAAACAAACATTTCATTCAGGATCTGATAATCTTCCACGGCGTTATTTAGATTTACTAAAACTTCCGAAGTTTGAAAAAGTGGAGCTAAAAATGCTGTTTTACAAAATACCATCGGGACGGCAATCAGATAAAGACGGCAAACCTGACTGTCAAAGTGCAGCATTCCTACATGTTCACACTTAAAACAAATTATTCCGCGTAAGCGCAAATAAATCAATGAAAGACATTGTCGAAAAACGAAACATATCAGAAGTGAGCCTCAAGAGTTGAGCTGAACAGTCGTCCCGAGACACCATTTGAATCATTTCGAAAACAAACGGAAGGACGTTGCGAGTTTTACTCCGTTTATCTACTTGTTTGCTTGTCAAGTCAATGAGTCCGTCAATCGGTCTCTCAGATCGATTGGGGCCTTCGCTATATGACTGGTGTTGGCAATCCCTAAAGAAGATGAACCATTGGTTTTCCCGTTGGAGCCCAGTTTTCTTCAGTGAATAAATTCAGTGATCCCTTGTAAAACGTGTATAATAAAATTTGCCCACCGGATAAATGTTACCAGGCAGTTTTGCGTAAAATCAAACGAGGGTACCTGAATTTGCATCATTTTCTTAGACGTTTCATATTGCCACATTTTTCATCAATTCAACTTGTCACGGAAAATGAAAAGTAGCAGCATTTAGTCAAAAGTATCAACGAGCAATTGGTTTATGAAATATCTAGAAGAAGGTCACAGATCGATTTTCTATGGTCAACAATACGGAATACTTTCTTCAATGTTTCCTCATAAATTGGAGAACCCATTTTATCATTTCTCTTGCCATGAAATTATCCATCATGACTGGACTATAGAATCGATCACAATAAATAACAGACGCGAAAACAATTCGAGGGGTAGAATAGGTCTGTGTGCCCCCCCCCACATTCACACCAAAAAACCATCTGTGAAATGGTTCAGATATTTTTGGATTACAGACTTATAAGAATGCAGCTCTAAACGGGCGGGAATCGAAAATCACTATCTACTTTTTACATAGAAGGGGGCGCCGAATTTGCTGAACACGCTGTCTACTCACCGTCGTAGAGGCATGTCCGCATCCTAGCACCTGGCTCAGATCAGTACCGGATTGTGACGTAAAAATTTGCTTTGGCAAGTTGTCGTTTACTACTGGGTTAGGAAAAGCAACATTCTAAATACGGTCTGGATACTTTTGAAATTTGGTGACAATATGAACTGTAGTTTTTGGTGATACTCACTCATAATTTTTGGATAACTTGTCCCGTTTCCGTGAATATATATATATATATATATATGAGCTGCAGATATTTTCACTCGTCAATATATATATATGTGAATTGGACCGAAACAAATAAGCCCCATTAGATAAGCATAAAATCACACCTGACTGGCTGTACCTGGAATATGTCACGTTTCACTGAAGCCCTGAATTTGGCAGATAGATAAACAGACAGACATGCATACAGACAGACAGACAGATCCTATTTAATGTAGTTAGAATTTCCCCTCAAATGATCTACGGTGTCAATTGACACTATCTCATAGAGCAATCAGAAGGCACTGTTTGAATGGGATCATCCTCGGACAATTTTATCAGTGAACACAATCGGACCAATGCCATTTTCGAGTTGAACAAGCTGATTCAAAAGCCCCGATCCCCTACACTTTTATGGTTAATTGACTTACATTGTTGTCGCTGCGTCGTTTTAGTGATGTCCATGGCTTGCGCGAGATCAAAGCTCCACTGCCGATAGGAGAGGGAATATTTACATCCCTGGTAATATTGGTGTGAATCCAGCATATGATTCCATTCAGTGCGGAAACACGGAATTTGACAATTGATGGGTTTAATGGCTCAACACACTATGCGGGTTACACTATCAAGTTCAGCCTAATTTAGATAACGGGACAGCTTCAATGATTTCCCCAGATGGAGGTCAACGCAGGCTAATAATTGGTAGTAAGTGTAGCTGATATCGTTTTGAAGTAGTCCCTATGTGGCTCAATAGCACTCAAAGCACCATCTCCTGATTTGTATACCGTGTTTTTCCAATCCTTCTTTTCTGTTCTCTTGTTATTTTTCCAGGCTTACTTAGAAATGACTTTGAAGTTCTTCGCCGGGGGCTATCAATTCACTAGCGTGGCCTTTCATAACCACTAGTAATGAGGTTGCCTTCAATTCATTGTGTCAACACTTTATCAGCAAACGTGAGGATTTTGTCTCACAAAAATTCTTCCAATCCCCACGCATGCATTTTCTGCACATGATCTTTTCAAAGTGCTGCTTCATATTTTCTTTACGGTACCCACCTTTCATTCCATAACCTCTGGATCAAATTAGATGCTATAGAAACTCCGCTGTCGCCGAGTAGTTTAGCATGCATTTGACAACGTGTGACGCGGGTTTCAGCGACATTCCGAAGCAACTTCCCCCCCCTGTCATATGTGTTATGATTATTCCTCGATGAATTTTGTTTACGTTTTTACAAGATGATGAGTGCAAAGTTTTTCCTAATATTATTTTCTGATATCATGTTTTTGACTGAAATGCCACATTATTTATTGTACGAAAAAGTCCACACAATACAATGCAAAACAATAGCCGTAAAATCAAACAATATGATGTCATCATCATCAGCGTTCTTCGTTAAAAAGTAAGATAAATCTCACTGACCGCTGCATTTTCCCAAGGGCTCAATGCTTCCATATGAAGAGTAAATATCCAAGGGGAACAGGGGGAGTGGACCTACTAGGAGCGGAAAAATATAAGAATACTGCATTAGCAAACACATGAAACACAATCTAACTATGCAAACGTATTTTTTCAGTCATTCCGTTCAGACAGAAAATGATAACACGATCGCCACCGTTCACGGTTCACTACCACATCCTTCAGTGTCTTCAGCCGGCTAGTTGACGCGTTTTCCGGACCCCAACCACGAAGACGTGAGATAGCCACTTTACCTAAGTCCGTTGTGCGTTTTCTCATTCCACGTTGCCACGTCACCTGCTGGCTTCCCTGTGCGTTCTTCCACTCAGTGGGAGGAACGCAAAATAGGGCACTGTAGGATAGACAATTGTTCGCCATATGCAACACGTGACCCAACCAACATAGTCTACTAAGCTTCTTAAGCTCAAATAACGCATTCTCAGGTCCTACAGACGGTAGCCGAGTCCTAATCCCTACCAGCCCCACCAGTCAGACTTAGGTGATCAAAAACGTCCAAGCGACGAAAATCTCCGACATCCATACTCCATGTCTCGCAACCATACAACAGAACTGAGTACACTGCGGTACAGTACACACGAACTTTCAACCTCAGTGAAATATCAGGCCTACGCCACAACTGATTCAGTCCAGCCTAGGCCGCTCGAGCTTTGCATATGCATGTCTACTTCTACTGCTGTACCAGCATCCTTTGGAAACGGTCCACCACCGTTAGTTCCTCTCCAACTAGTATTAAGCTCGGGACTACTGTCGTCCAGTCCTGTAACGCTTTGAAGGTGCAAAGCGCACGCCAAACCGAGTTACCAAATTCGAGAGTTAATTTAGTGCATTTTGTGCATGGCCTGCAGATTCGAACAGGCACACAACGCCATCTGCGTAACCTAGGTCACACAGCTTCTCACCATTTCCCTGTTCGACTCCTACATCCTCGAGACCTCCTAAAGCATATTTTATCACCCCGTCCATCACAAAGTTGAACAGGAATGGAGAGGTGAGAAACCCTTGTCGAACGCCACTGGTCGCTTCGGGTGAACTTGATAGCCCACCGTATATCCTCACGTGACCATAAGTATGCGAGTACAATGCTCACAACAGGTTCACGAAATTCACTGGCTTACCAGTCCGGTGGAGAGCACTGAATGGTGCTGTCCGACCCACAGAGTCGAAAGCGCCTTTCAAGTCGAAAAAGACTACGATCGTGCGTTATTCTATAGTTAAAAGTTAGGTGGAATTCATCAAAATGATTTTTCGATTGACATAATTCTGTGTATAGTCAAATCCTAGATTAGTTTATGTCATGCATTCACCGAGAACAGATGTGGCGATGGATCAGAAAACATTTATTAACTTCAGATAGATCCAGCTGATTACCGACAGGTTTAGTCAAAACCTCTATTATACGCTCCTCGTTGGAATACGGTTACAATTGTTGAGACTTTTACGACGCCCCTGCTTAGTCTACTGGTTGGCTGAATGTGTCAGTTATTGCGATGCACCCGTGAAACGGTCAGTTGACTTGTGTGGGTCCTGGCGATAATCTACGGGCTACCCGTGTTGACATGGCCGAAATCCGAGTCGTGACGAAAATGCACAATACCACCACGACCACGACTACGACGATTTCGGTCTGATTTTGGCTCTATGATCTGGAAGTCGAAAAACATCTATGTGGGTACACCTACAGATGCTCACAGACACACAGACACATGCGCACACACGGTAGGACAACCAGGCGATCAGAGGTCGTCGCTTGTTTACACAAGAGAAATGGAACACAACAACCGGACGTGTGAATTTCGTTGCCGCTTCGGTGTGTGGACTGTCAAAAGGTGATTGATGAAAATCAGTGAAATAGGGCGAAAGCGAGCTCTGAGTGGGACACGGTTAGTTATGTATCGACAGAGGAACTCAACAAAGTTGCCAAGTCCGCTAATCAACAGAGACAGGTGTGAGCATTAACGCACAAGCAACACAATTACCTGCCACGGGATTTAGTGTTCTCGTCACCGTGTAAGCCGCAGGTCCTTCTCCCAGTTGTGTAACTGCAATCACTCGGATGTAATAGATTGTCCCCGATCCTGTTGGGATTGGGCGTGTAGAAAGTGATCCAGTGAAAGAACATGAAAAAGCTCGTGAAACGTTACAATGTAAATGTTTCCTTCTCCATATTGAAACATTCGTCTAGCCCACATGGTTTTCTTCACCTGTTAAAAAATTAAGCGAGCAACACTGGACATCTATGTCTTCATTTTATCTCAAAGAACACTGATCTACTTGAAGTAACCTAAGTAACCAGGAAAATTTTGTTTTTGCTCATTTGGAACCTCCGGTGTGTGTATGCTTTTGTGTGTTGCAAAACTGAGCAAACTTCTCAAGTAAATAAGTAAAAAACAAATGAACACAGTTCACCTATGCTACTGTACTCCGTTTTTGCGCACTATTACACCTTAGGCTCCAGTTTGCCGTGATCTGACTGCGCGGAAAGTAGACCTCCCACAATTCTTTCCTGTACTTTAGAATTCTACCGGTCTGCGCTGTCAGTACGACTAATCTCAATGACTCTGTCTTTGCACATTCATAATTTACGATTAACCATCTCTTCGATACACTAATGGACTTTGTTTACCTTGACTCAACTTTTCCGGTTCATCAAGCGGAGCGGTCGTTTACAATTTTCCAATCGTATTTTTAAAAGCCTCCGAACATACTTCCTTAGGCATTCCAGTAGAATTTTAAACTGAAACGCAATATGGAATGGATCATCAGTGGTTTTGATTTTCTCTATTTTTTGCGCTCAAACATTATTCGTAGGAAGAGCCGGGACAAGACCGTTAATTTCTCCTGTCTGGGATTATGGAAGCACGAAGGAAAATTGATTGTAGTACACTCAGTTATTCACGATAAAGATAGTTGACTAAATTAGTATTTTCCTGCAAAACCTCAGTCCTAGTTGACCGGAAAGATCAAATGCAGACAACTAGTCCAGAATAGGACCGATGGAAATACCGGTTTAGTCAAAATTAGTAAAAATGAGTCCAAGCAATTGAATCAACTGAATAAGGGTAATTATTTACGGTTTAGACTAATAAGCAGATTTCATTGCGTAAAGGCAGCTAACACGTGGTGATTCACATATGTATCCTATGGTGATTTTCAAGTCATTTAGCAACCAAACTAAGCCAGCTTGTAGGACAGTTTGCACCTACTTCCTTCTTACAGTCACGTTTTTAGTTATATCCCAGTATTTGTCCTATGTGGTATAAAAGTGATTTTGGTTGAGCAATACTGGTATCCTGAAAGCCTGTGGCTTATTGTTTAAAAACTCATCGACCATAGCACATATCGGACAGGCCTGGAACCTACGGTGAACTAATGCGAAATTTGGACAAGCTGAGCACTCGACCTGAACAACAAGTGATATAGAATCCACTTGGTAATGTGCTACACATAGATGCACAATGTTCCCGAGAATAAATCCTACCATAAGTGTCCGAGGTAAGTAGCAGCCTGTAGCTAATGAAAGCCAGTTGTGCACAATTTCTAAGGTGCGCTGTTCACCGCTATAGGCTCCTGATTTTTCCTAACGAGCATGAAACAACAGTGCACTGCGTTCGTATATTTCCATACCCAGTTGATTGGTGCATGAGTCTCTCATTAGAATCTCGTTTGAACCATTAGGGAAACGAACGATAGCAAGCACGTTTTAGAATCACGTGGATATCGGTCGGCAGTTTTTCATCGGTCAGGCAAGGTCTTACAAAGCAGCATTTCACGACAAGACTAATCAGTTTCATGCAAATCGTGAATAAACAATGAAAATCGAATGGTAATTGGGTTTTTGACTACTGGCCGGTTTTAGTTAACAAGCTGACAATATTTCCGTTTCGTTTTTATAAGAATAATAATAAGTCAATACATACGCATTACATATACGCGAGTTGTAATTTGGTCGTAAATGTCAACAAAAAGATTTATAACATGTGACTGTCAAAATATTAACAATTTAAAAATTCGACGAAAAATGGCAGAAGGATATCACCGACACTCGTTGTATGACATACACACCAAATCCTGACGTTGTTTGTGCCAAATGTGTAACACTTACGCAAATTCTCAATTAAATATTCTGTCTGATCACCTTGGACGCTATCTTCGGCCGGTCCAGGATGCATGTCACCCCATCGAATGAGGTATTTTGTCCCCGAGGGTAAATAACCTAAACTATCTTTTTCGTGTTTATTGACGGCCAGATTGATACGCATCGGATGAGCCGGCAAATCTGAACTGCTGCGAGAATCGCTGTTCCGTGGTGTTACCAGCAATTCCCTTTCGGTGTCAGGATTCACCCGTCTCAATGCAACAGTCCACTTCAGGTGTATGCTGTTCTGCGAAGCCGTGGCACGCAAATTTTGTATCTGCAGAATTGCAAATAAGCTGGTCTCTAGTCAGTCAAATCCAGACAATAGTTCTATAGTATGAAATTATTTTCTTCAATCATATGCATATATTCGAATCAAAATCGTTTTATTTCGTGATCCAAACAACCATAGTGTCTGACAACAAAATAGGGCATAACAACTGCAAGAGTCAATAAACTATGATAAATCGTTTCAAAAATAAATCAAGTACTCATCTAGTAAAGCAAAAATGATCTTTGCGGGTCCAAGGATAGAATACTAATGAACGGTGTACAGAATGTGGTTGACAATCTGCAATTAAAACAGAAAAAGACATTTCATCGACAGGTTACGTGCAACCACAAACGAATAGCACTACTTGAAATTCGCGTTCATTAGATGGACAGAATGTGATACCTAACCAGAAAATCCGCAGCTTTATATACATGTGCGCAATATGCATTCGAACGGACAAAGCTGCCGCGTTAGCCCTCGACCGGTTTCGTGAACTATTCCCGAACGTCATGGTACATTCTTGTCCAACCAACCTTAACTCTTGCACTTATTATTGGTTGCTGACTCGTATCTCATGTGAATCATTAGAAACGTGAGCGCATGATAAGTCCCTTTGAGAAACATTCTGATTCGTTGGAAGCTTTTCGTTGGTCTGGCAGGGCTGACCTTCAAAAAAAGAACATAGGCCTCGAAAGTGTGGTCTTTTGTTGTCAGCATTGTGTTTCGCATATGAATCACCATGTGAATCTTAAATGGACTTATCATCCCCTCATGCTGCTAATGATGTACATGGAATTTTAGTTAGTGAACCATAAGTTGTATGGATAGTGAATATCGAATCTCCATATCCTCCTTATCCGTAAAGGGCGACCGGATAACTAAAACGAATATCAACCGTCGAGCCGTAGGGAGTGGCCATGTCATGATATGTGGTCCTATTTCTGGGGTCAAAGTGGGAGCAGACCAGTTTAAAGTTTTCACAACGACATTGTTCATTTAGTTAATCTACTCAGGAGGAAGCTATATCCAAACGTCATAACCAGAAACAGATCTACTACAGCCCATACATGAAATAAAATGAAAAGTTGTGAAGCATATTAGCCAGATGCCCGCATATGTATGAAATGGATTTGGAGAAGTTAAATGAGTGAAGGACCGTTTTCCTCTTTGGGTATAAAGCGATCATAGTTGTGATCTCAAACGGAGACTCGACCAGTTCACACTGCTATCATCTAAGTAAGACTCAAGTGGGAGCATTCATCGCTGAGTGCCAAAGAATGACGAGTTTTGAGTAGGTGTATTTGGTGAGAAGCATCTTTCCTGGGCTATTGTCTATTCCCCTGCATACTGCTAACTAAACACATCTATGAGTAGAAGGGTACTGGGTACGTGTACCTGGAGACGGGAAGTAAATACGAATCCGGTTTTCTGCTTCCGAGGAATTTTCCCATTTTTCCGGGTACTACTTAAAGTGCGTCAAAATAAAAGAACTGGTTCGAAGCTAGAGTCCCAAAGTGAACATGCACGGACGTTGAGTTTGTCTGTTTACTGCACGCAGACTCGACAATGAAATTCACGACTCAGCCAATTTCTGTCATCATTTCCAAATTCAACGAGATGCAAATGAATCCGAAAAACCTAAGTGGTCCATTCTTAAAAACTGCTACTTCATTTTCACCTGATCAAGGAATCGACTTGGACTGAGCTGTGCTCCTCACTACCATTCATAGGCTAATGACCGGAGGTTCTCGAGAAAATCGGAACGAAAACGGATAGGATAAACTGAATTCAAGTGATGGTGTAAACACTGATGTAATGGAATTCAAGCAATCTTCATCTTCTCAACACCTTTTAGAGAACTCGGATTGGTCATTTCATTTTTAGATGATCCTCTCTGTGAACTGATTCTCGAACGACAAGGCTCAGGTGGTCATAATAAGCGCGTCTGGTTGCAGTTTTGCAGCTACTTATGGTGAGTTTAAACGTTTACATCTTGAGAAGAAAAGAGATCTGAGGGTCAAATTCCTGGAAGCTGGTTCCGTTCACCGTGGGCAATCTTCAGTAATGCGCGGACCAGTGACAACTGAATGAATCGAAGCACCATTACGGGAGATTGCTGAGGATCAGTGTTTACGAGCCTTCCCTCCAGTTGCACTGGATGTGCACCACTGTTTTAACCTCAAAAGATACGGTGGAGAAAGGCGTATATGTACCAAGCTTACTTGACGATATTTCTTCTTTGGACGGATAGTACTAATCTTAATTGTTTCCCAGTAGGCAAATCCTGGATTGAATTGAGGGGATACAGAAGAGAAACCGACAGACCATGATGTGGAGGATGGGTAGTATCTGAAACAATGATGCGTCATGCTTGATCAAAGCTTGTTGTCAATACAAGATAATGGTTGGTGAAGGAATGTTGAGCAAGTTAACTAGGTCAGGAGTCAGCGGAAAGTCAGGGTTCCAGAGGGGTTAGAACAAATATAATGATTAAGCATGACCGGGAATTATTTTAGCCGGTGCATCTCAAACTGCCACTTCATTTTTGCTTGGTATCTACTTTCGGTTAACATCTCAAAAGCTAACGATTTTCACGGATCACTGTGGCTAGTGTTTGTTCTAGGACGATTGATGAAAGCTATTACTAGAACTTTAGACGCAAATGTCAGTCAACTATGAGATCAGATATAGTATTCGGTCTTGCTCTGATTATGTCACATTTGGATTGTCCTTATGGCTACTCCATGCTGATTTATTCCCCCATGCAGATGTAGCAGCCTCGATTGTGAAGATATCTTCACACAAGGATTGGCTTAGCCTAAGTTATTTAAAAAACCACCCGCAAATGTTTCCCCATTATCGTCTTTCAAATAAATATCGTGAAGAAATGTAAAAATGAGAAATCACGGGGATGTAAAATATAGGTTGCAGAAGTATTTATAAAACTTCCTAGCAAGTAGCTGAGGATTTGCTTGAGCAATATTTTACAAGGCAACTATGATGTATTCAGTTGTCACGATGGAAACGACTTATCAGCATGCACAGTGTTCTGGTTTCTCATTTGTTTATTTCGTAACATTTTGCATGACATAGCAAAGATAAATGTATCCGGAGCATATTTTGCTCGAACTAATCAGGAATCCACTACTCGGATTCGAAAGTTTCTTTCTACAATCGACCTATCAGAACCATATCGTGTCTGGTTCATTGTCATCTTGTTTGGCAGCCGAACAGATCTGTGTGGCCGTCGTAGATTGATTTCACCGTATTTTCTCATACACATGAAATGGAGAAATATAAAGTTGAATATTATGACTGATAATACGGAACAATCTACTCTACGTAAAATCACTACATTCACTAACATGCGACTCGCAGATTCTGCTAGCTACGATTTACGTTTGGGTCACCCAAATAGGAAAGGCAGCGACCAGAACCTCAAGTAAACAAACTACATAGGGTGCAAATAACAATGGTTCCCAGAACCACGGAAAATACGATATCCGCATGCACTGGGGGCATAAGTCACCGAGCCTCCCGTTGTTTTGGAGTTCCATAAAACTAGGATTTGTAACCAGGGATGATCACTAAGAGCTTTGGATTTCAGGGTACGTTTTTCGATAAATAGTGAATATGTGAAACATGCTTAGCCGAACCAACATGAAGTTACATTTGCGCTCGACAGCTGGGACGTAAGCTGAGTCGCGGATTCTTTGTGACCAGATGAGTTAAGTGTATTCTCCCTCTGATCCGGGACGAAATGAATCATGGAGAGCATCAAGCTAGTTAAACCTAATGGGGAAAAATCAGTGGAATCTTCACATATGATAATCGGGAATTTTTGACAGGAGACAAATTCTTTGTGGAGTTTGTTTAAACTCGTCAATCTCGGAGTGATACGGCCAGATCGGTGCGCGGTTTTGAGAGCAAAGATATCGCGTTCCCATGCGAGCGGGCTTGGATTTTCGGTCTCGGGCTGTTCACTCTCTCTCTCTCTCACGCACACAGCACGCACGCGTCCTTGAGTGCATCCACACAAGATAAGAGGTGCAAGTGGACACCAATACGTAAAGTAAACAGCGGCCCCGGGAATGAGGGGGAGGATAGCGTAAACAAATAAGATGGGCTTCGGCACAGGCCATTTGTCAGTACAGCAACAGGAACTGGAATTACCGACTGCTTACTTGTGGATATCCACATCGAACTCATACGAATACAAAGACGCACACATACACGACCACATACGCATACACATCCAAACTCTCGTTCGTCGGACGGACGCAGTTTACGCTGATCAGGGAGGAAACCACGCTACCAGGCGGGTTGTAAACAAGGGCAATTTTAGTCCAATATTGTCACACAGATACGGCAAGTAAGGCGATCATAAAAGTTGCACCAGATTCCTTTTCTAGATCCTTCTCTATCATGAACACTCGTAAGCTCGTCACAAAGCATCAACTGTCCATGTTTCCGCTGTACATTGGGAAATAGCAGGGCGAGCTGAAAAAGTGACCACAATTTGATGGTGTCGTTTTGTTGGCGGCATCAACAGAACCGGTATTTTGGGGGCTTTCCGATTTTGACTAGGAGGATCAGCTTTTGATGTCGGTACAAGTCACGCCGTGCTATCTGAGTTCATTCAGCGTATTTGTTTGCGATGGTTTACGACGGTCTGAATAATTTGAGACTAGACAAATAAACGAGTAGTTTGAGGTGAAAAACGGTGAGCCGAAATGAGTCAAGATAAGTCCCAAATCCACAGAGGAAACTGACTCGTATTATTTGGGAACAACGAACTCATTTGAATGATAGCCCCGATATGTTCGGTAGAATCAGATTTTTTACATCAGTGTAAAACTGGAACTAATTCACCGCTTTTGAGGCCCTAAGATTCACCGGAATATTTTCAGTTGTCAATGTGAGACAGAAGTTTCCAAGGGAATTAGAGTTTTGCAACAACGTGTTGGTTCCTAATTACCGATCCATTACGCATGCCATTTTCATTCATAAGGAAAACTAATTCATGATGAAGAATGTGACTTTGAAATCGAAAGTCTTATTGGAAAATACAGATCATATTGTTCGCGAGAAACAATTTTAAGTTAGATGCGATTAACATCCTAGGTCTGCATCCACCGTAGCTTGTCAGGCCACGATCGACTACAAGGACCAGAAGAAGGCGCTCCACAACAATGATACTCAAGGCACATTCCAAGGATTGAATTTTAGAAGGAGACATCTGCCTAGGTCGTATGGTGTCGGTTAAGGCACTATGAACATTGGAGCTTAGGTGGACGTGGGACGTTTTTTGTTCAGAAAAGTTGGTGAGATGTGATTACTCAATGGTTACAGGAGCGTCCAATTTTACGCAGGCAATCGGTTTTTCCTCCCGATGAGACATCCTCAATTTGGCTAATATGAGCTATTCAACAGGATTACGTCTAATTTGATGACGGAAGCAACGAAATTTTGTATCTGGAGTGGCCGCCATAGGGTGGTCAGAAATACTGCACTATCCCCGGGCACGACCTACATTCCACTGAAATCGTGAGACAGAACACATTTAATCGGTCCCGACTGTGTTTATCGAAGAGGCAACATTGCAACAAGCTCTCTACATTCACGGAATTTTCCAATTTCAGTGGATAGTCTCATATAGCATGCAAAAGGACGTGACAGAAAACGTACCTGCAGATTTCATGGAGGATGGGTTCAGATTTTATGGTCTGCACTCGAAAAAGCCTACATCTAAGTCTGTTCCCCTGGTTGGCAATTTCTTCAGAGAATTATTGACTCCACCTGAATGAACAGGTCCTAATTTATTTGATTTGAATTGTCAACTGGAAGAATGGTTCCTGTCGGAATGACCATTTATTTTCAACATATTACCGTAAATGATTCTATTCTTCATGACTCCTGAATAAATGTCCAATATCTTTCAGGGATCTTTAGCTTTTATGAAGGTTGAAGATGCCATCCTTACATCGGTGTAACAACTTAAATCATGATATACCCACAGTGCAGCTCCTAGTAACGCAGACCAAGAGAGGATATTCGTGAATGAAAAATGTATTGTTCTGTAGGGCTTTTACTGTGATATGACGAGAGTGTATCGATTCAACTCATTCAAATCCAACCATAAAACGGACGTTGCTAGCCAACGGTTATCTGAAAAAAAATAATCGAGCAGCAACAGGGAAAACCGATCATCACAAAAAAGAAGCAATTTTTTATTGCCTTGTTATTTACAGGTGACCATTTGCCTCATCAAATTAATAGAAATCATAAATCGGTCATCAGGTATACGTAGCCAGCAGCAAGATTGCGTCTACTACAAAATACCAAGAGATTAAGCTCCCAGAATCACTCCAGCTGTCGTGCTGATCCTAATGTCGCACACATTGCCTCTCAGTTCACTTGCAGTTGCGGTGACGCATGAGTAAAACGGACCGCTATTTGACTTAACGAGTGTCAAAGCACCATCCGAAATGGTTGTCAAAATCAGTGATGAAATCTTCTGTGACCTCTTCGATCAAGAAGCACGTAGTCGCATCGGGCCATGGAGTTGACAGTCCAATCTTCCGAAGTACTAGTGCTTAGTACAAATCCCAAACTACTGGTATCTAGCAAGGCTATGCATATCAGCATGCATCGGCCAACGCTCTCAGCACAGAAACGGCTGACCCTGAGTATTAGTCTGCCTTAGCATTAGTGCGTATAACATTCTTCGGCCTATCACTCCACTTTATCTGTAAATGGAATTATGAAACTTTCCATCTAGTTCAATCCACTGTGTTATTCACAGTCTACTGTATATAAATTGTAGTGCTTTTCGTCCACGGTTGAAAGAATAAACGAAATGTTTGCACCTCGTTACGTATTTCTTCCTTCTCGTTTGACATAAAGGTTACGTAAAACGAACACTTCTTGCACCGCATTTGATTTAGGCTTACACTTACTCAACAAAGTATCTTTCACGGCGTAAATAGAAATCTTGGGAAAATGATTCAGAATTTTGTTTCATAAATTTTCCTGGGTAACTCTTCCTCACCTGAAAGGGTACTGATGAACAGATCTCGTCGTGACTGAGTTAGAGATTTTTTCTCTAATTTCAACGAAAAAGTTAAAGTGTGCATCAGAATGTTATAGATTACTCCAAAGTTACTCAAACTGGACAGTGAAGGATCTATATTTCTGAATAATTACAAGTGAGGCTGGAAGAAAATAATTTCCGTTGATTAATAAAAACGAAATAAGTACTTCTGCAAACAGATTCCTTCACTAAATTAAAAGCAACTAATCTTTGAATGTGCAATTTTTGTTTGATTTTATTTGGGCAAAAGTGAGCTACGTTCTATCGCATAGGATTTTGATGCAGTTTTGCCTGAGAATCTCAATCACAGAACAAGCGGTTCAAAATGGAATACTTGGGAAGCCATTGGCCAAGTACGAATTAAGGCATGAAGAATGGCTAGTGAAGTAGCTTATATTCGGTGTCAGTATTTCCAGCTGATTCTGATAGTCGACTGTTTCAGTCTGAGTAAAATGAATCAATAAATCGAGTCTTTCCGTTCATCATCACCATTGGGGCATGTGCTGAACATTTCTCCAGTAGGATTCCCTCAGTGAACTTTTTACTGAGATAGTTTGTGGTCAGAATATGAAATGTATTCACGAACTCTCAACGACAGAATAGGGTGGGCGAGTTCCGATCAGTGTAAATGACGATGTGGAAGGTGTTGGGTGTCTCAAGTAGCACGCGCTGCAGCTCAATGGGTAGAGGATATGGTTGCTGAAACTAGTTGATGTTCACGGGAAAGTTAGAACTCGGCAACGGCCAAAAACTGTTGGCGCCTTGTTCAAGTCGATACAACGTGCTGAGTATCGGATTCACATTCTATTTCTGGTCACCTCATGACTCGTTTCCCCGAAAGGTGGCAAATCAGATCTTTGCAACTAATACTTCAGTAATTGATTTGTAAACTGAACTGAAGGTGCAACCATAAAAATAGGTATATATGTTTCCAATCAACAAATTTATAAATGAATTTTCCCCGTTTGTATCAGTTTAAGCGCAGCCAAAGATCGAGTTTAGCACTGGGTTCCCTTGGATAGATACTAGTTATGGAACATGATGACCACAGTGAGAACCCGATAACTGAAAAGTGCAGTAATGCTGTAGCGCAAATAATCTGCCGCAAAGTGTTAAGGCAGAATTGCGAACTAATGTAAAATCCCCAATTTCATGTGAGCACTTGGGCTTACCATGCTCAGCACAATGATCGAACAAGGACCCAATAAACCAATGTGGGGTTCAAATTCGGTGCTACTGTTTTTTGACTCAAAAGTTGAAAATGATTAATGTTACCTAAAGATTCGAGGCAAGTTAGTGCCTTGCTTATTTGTGGTCACTGAAAATGAGATTGTAGGAATTAAGTTTAAAACTGTGAAATAACCGGAATGATTTCAAAATAAAATGGACTAGCCAACAGACAGAAATATTAACTCCTTTTTGCTATATATTTCTTCTCATATTTGTTTTACCTTCGCAGGAACTAAGAATATCCTCAGGTCGTTATATCCCACCCTATCTTCTTCGGTCCAATCTGGGCGAGAACTGATTCCTTCATAAAACTCGTCCGGCTCTTCGGGCTCCTCGCTGACCAACGTGGCGGCTTCAACATCTTCTGTGTCATCATCCATGTCTACTCGCGGCGTCTCCCCACCGGTGCGAAATATCAATGGACTGGATGCCACACCCACACCACCGCGAGTTGTAGCCGCCACCTGAACTGTGTACACAGTTCCTGGGACCAAATCTGCAAAAGTCCAGGAGCAAAAACAAAATCATTCAGAAATTAAGACCAGTGAGACACTTGTCAACAATTCTGTCTATAACTTTAATTCATGTGGTCGGCTGGAATTACGACACCCTCAAGAACAGAATGAAATAGTAACACTTGTCTGTCTGTTAGGAGTTGAGTTCTATGGACTGACGAGTAATTATCCGTTCAAGAATACAACATCAGTTTTGAAAAAAAAATAAACTAAAAGTCGATTTCTATCTAGCTGTTTAGTAATCTTGTGGGAAAGGTGACCAACTGACCTGGAGACGTGATAAAAAATTTCGCGTAATCAGGCAAATCACGGGCAGTATGAGCCTCCCAGTTGGTCATGTTTGAGGCCCCGATGCAGCAATTTACAGCAATTTAGCCAACAAATGGATCATCCGTAATTAGTATGAATAATTTACTGAATCAAATTCAACTTTCAGTATGTGGAGAAAACAAAACCTTCCATTTAAACACAATGAGTTGCTTGTTTTTTTTTCATATTTAGCACTAAGAATAAACACTTATTCATTTACAGTGAACGGAATACATTTTACGATTGGAACAATAAAAAATCTCAGAGCAAAATGGTTTTTATTTCGCAAATTAATTTATTGTGAAAGACGTGGCAAGTATTTCAGCATTGAGCAGTTGAAAATACTGTTTCTCCAAAAAATGGCTAAAAGCTAATTAAACACTGCTTCCAGTTGACAAGTACATCCAACTGCAGCAGGATTTCAACAAAAAATCTGTCTGAATGAAGCCTACCAAATTTTCGTAAACTTTTTAACGGCCGATGACAGACTGTGGACATTCGGACAAAATCCGGGCCAACAACGGGCCAGAATAAATGAAGTAAAGCCTACAGAACCAAGTGTCCCAGTTGCCAAAGTATAATAGCATTTGCAGATTCCGCTTAAAGAGCGTAATTTTTGCAGATCTTCAACGAAGCTATGTCACATTCATACGTACGAGAACATAAAAGCACACATAAAATGAGACGAATACGAATGAAACGTTGGTGTCTACGAACTACGTGAATATCCATTTGACGCTTATTTATTGATGCTGGAGAGTCGAATGGCTGCCCTCTCTCCCAACGTATGAAAAGTGCGTGCTACCTTCAAGATAGCCGGTGGATATCTGAAAGCAATTAAAATTCTCTTATTTTTGACCTCTACGTGGATAAGCGAATTCCGTCTATTTCTGTGACTGCGTTCCTATGTTGTTCATGCACACGATGAGTCATAGTGCATACGGGAGCTCTTAGAATAAAAGGACTTCGAAATTATCTTAACATTATGAAGGAGGTGGGATTACTACATACATATTTTGTCTTACATCAAGTTGCTTTATGTTGGACTTTTGTGTGTGTGTGTGTGTGTGTGTAAGTGTGTTTATTTGTGTCAACATGCGCACAAAATCCGCAAACGCGACGAAAAACTAAGTGGGGTGATGGGGTAGAATTAGCTACGTTCACAGAGGGGAGACAGGCGACAGTGCCAAGTTTATTCATGCGGCTCCACGAATGACAACCGGCCAGCAGCTGTTTTCCACCAACTTGTTTTGTCGCTAGGATGAATATCTTGAACTATTAGTTCGGCACGAAGAAAGAGCTCATAGTAGCCAACATGGAATTTTCTACCGAGAAGGGATGGAATACAACTATTGTAAAATTTGGTAGAGATCCGAAGGAAGTCATAACCTATGCCATTACGGTAATCGGTATCAGATTGCACAGCCGGTTCCGGGGTTGTGAAAATAATGAAGGATAATACATTAATTCAGTTTGTCAATGCAGGCGTTTGACCGGTGGTGACAATAAATTCTACCCTAATTATCCAGTATTTAAATGAACAGATAAATAAAGTAGGATGTTTATCTCTTGCTTTCTGTGCACAGCTAACAGTGAACTTAATACGTCCAGCAAAAGCCAGCAAAATAACGTAACAAATGGATGTTAACTTTGGACAAAATTGCTAGTGCGAAAAATCTTGCAAAACTGATGAGATAAGTCTATGATGTTTTATCCCAAGTATCCTACTGCTCTCCGTCAACGACCAGTGACCCACCAACTGTCGTTCATTAATGACTACAACCTTCGTTATCCATTTTTACCCCGTTCCCCACCAGTGAAACAAAAGTTGGCAACGAAAGTTGCTACTGCAGCACTCGATTCTTCCATTGCTAGTGTAGCTGTTTGAAACTCCATCAGCCGAAACTTACACGACTTGTCTAACTCTAAGTATTTGTTGATAACTTGTCCGTTTTCTTTGCCATTTTCTTTCTACTAGTCATTCACACTGTACTTTAATTACGTTGAATCGGGTATTGATTATTCTATTCGATATCAGATGACTTTTTGATTCATTTGCGACTGAAGTGCGGAATTTCACATTGTAATGACGAGAATCCTTCGTTTCTTTTCCACCAGATTTGGGGGCGATTAAAGCACCCGATTTAACGTCTATTTCTAAAGTTTTCTTGCGGTGCAAATTTCCTTCAATATTTTAGAGTTCTTATTTTCGACATCAGTTTGACCGTCCCCCTGTCCACTGACAGCCGACCACGATCACAAAATATCTCTACCAAAGTGCAGGCCTCTCTAACTCCACTTTTAATCAAGTTCGTTTTCCGGAACGGATAAATCGTAAACGTACTCCCTCCTTCTTCATCTACCTGCCTACTTGAACATAACTTTCAGAAAGCAGTTACCAACATTATTCCGATGCATGAGTTCCCTGAAAATTTCTTACCTGCCACATCCTTGAACCACAAGTATTATCACTCCTGAAGATATGGATAAAAAGGAACTATGAAGACGTATTCTTATCAGTCAGCATGGCACTTGTGTCCCCTGAAGATCAAAGCAAAAAGTATGCAGAACTGCATTGCTTGATTCGGAACCACTTGAATATGTCAATTTGTGATTCTTTAGACAATTAATTGGACATCTATTATCGCACATCCTATAGGCGAATATCTTTAGCGCTTTCACTTCAGCGGTTGATGAACTCCCTGAGTAGGTTCGAGCTCCACCAAGATCTGTGGTTATAAGTGAGATTTTCACTCAAAATTTTTGTCTGCTGCGCTTTGATAATCCGGCTGCTCAAGCATCACTGCCTAACAAACGGACCTCGAACAGGATATAAAGAAATGAACCGGAATAATTTATAATCCTCAGAAATGATAACTGGATTGGAGGAACAAACTTAGCTTCATTAACAACAGAAAAGACAAAAGGTGGTTACCGTTTGGAATATGTGAATGCAGGGAAGGGTGCTGCTTTGATGCATTACCGTTTGCTACCAAAAATGTGGTCAGAACAAAAAAAAATGGTTAGAACTGGATACATTGATGCTCACCCTCGACCACATAGCTGCGTTTCTCTCGTGGTACCTTAATCACTATGGGCTCCAGCAAACGTGACGAATTGATTGTAATGACATAATTCATAAGTTCCCCGGTACAGTCCGTGCCATCTGGTTGTTCCCAAGCAACTTTGACACTCTGAATGCCTCTTGCGGTAACCTTCACCTAAAGATAATAAAATAAAACCATCGAACAGTAATTTGGTTCCGCCAGTTCGGATGCCACAAAAGTGTGATGATCAAAATCGCAGTCAAGAAGTAATAAAAATTTTGTCGTTTGTGGTTTTTCTGATTGTCCCTCGTTGACCGATTTCCCCGCAGGAAAGTCGCGTTGTTCCCTAGATCAGTAAGCCCTGGGACTCAGTGGTGAACGGATAAAAATCGGTCAGAAATATTGTGTGATGACAATGAACATACTGTCTTTTCTGAGGTATTTAATATGAAATGCAATTAAAATTTGGATTGTCGGCTGACACTTTCCTACATGAATTTAAACGGATGCCAGAGTAGCAGAAAGCGCAAGCATCAGGAGGAACAGTAAAGAATTTTTCTGTATTAAAACACGCCTACAGGCTGTGCATGCTCGCGAATAAGTATAAGCTGCTCGTCAAAGCAAGTAATGACTGAAAGACGAGTCGAGGTGGACAGCCTGTGAAGCAAAAAAGGGCACGAAATCAGTGACAATAGGAATGTCCCGAGTAGTCTGAGTTAGACTGCCGAGTCGAGGTCCACAAGGTCCCCCAACTAGAGGGTTGGAGACTAGGCGATATGGTTCAACTTCTCAGTTGATGAATTCCTTACAAGTTAATTGAATGAGCAAACTGGACTGAGTTTGATAAGGAATAAAATAATTGAATCGGAACGGCAAATTAGACAAAACTTGAGCGAATTATTAAGTGAAAATAGTAAATCACTATGCTTTTTGATTCGTAAATAGAATTTTATTTAAAACAAAAACTTTAACTCTCATCCTGTCCATCAACAGATAATTACAAATTATTTATTTTCTCCTTAACAAACTGGCCATATGTAAATCTTCGCTATCAACAATAAATGTTTAGAAGACAATCTAGATGAGAAGAATTTAGAAAGAAAAATGTACTTTTCTGTCAGTATTCTTTTTCTTGACAAAGACTACCATTATTTTGCAATCAGATTTTGAACCACAAGCAAACTTCAACTGGGTATAATTAGCTTACACACTGAAACCGTAGCTCAGTTGTCGACGAAGGCTTGGGAGTACACAGCAGAAGGCTGGAGAAAAGCACAAGTGAATGCGAATCGATAGTATGGACCAGGAACTGGAATGATCGAATTCACGAACCTTACTACCCTGTCCTCTGACTAAATCAGAATTGTTTACTCGACCAAAAGTCCAGAGAATCTTCATAGCGGAAAATTTTCTTTCTATAAAAACGGCGCTTGTCCGAATTAGTAGTCAGTAGCACGGTATGCATCCTGGATACTGCACAAGCCGAGCCATCTTACAAATTTTCACTAAATACTGAAGACGAGTTAAATGAATAACAATACCAAAAAACCGTTCTTCATACCAGCTGGGAAGCTTAGTGAGCCATTGGTAAACGGGCTCATGGTTACACTAGACCAGATTCTCTGTACTGCATCTTACCATAGTGGTGCTTTGAGACCCAATCCGAAATAGCTTATCCATGCATCGTTGAATCGCCGACGCCGAGTCTAGTTGCACTCGCATGGGAAGTACTGGAGAACTGCGTTTCCAATATAGGCGAACGATTAAAGAAAACTTCAAAGCGTTGTATTTCGGTTTGAATGAACTGGAATACTTACATTGAGAAATATGGCCTGGTAAACCAAGGCCATTGAGAGTTGACCAGGACGTGTGCTAATGTCTAGTTTATCACGCTATTCACCCCCTTCATCAACGCGTTCCTCTGTGATTCTTTCAAGCGGACTGTAAAACATTTAGTGCCTACTTCAGTATGACCAGAACTGTCTGCACGGGATGCAGTATGCTGACTCATTATGTCCTTCTCATCCCTACACTAAACAGCCGAGAATCAGGGGATATTTGGGACCGGTCGCCTAGCTCAGGACGGCTGGAAAGGATGCTAATTTTCATGTTTTTTTTGGATGAAGGTGGGGGATAAGAGGGGAACTCTTTGGCATGATTTACAGCTTTCGTTTGCCACAATTGGAGATGAGTTAAAGCGGCGGTGTAAGATCAGCATCCAAACCTTTTTCCCGTTCCTGGGCGGACTGTCTACTCAGGAACTTACAACAGATTAGAAGCCCTTATTGGCTAATGGTCGTAAATCGACAGCCAATTCATACCAAATAATCACAATAAGTACGACCAACTTGCCGACGAAATATTAACCCATATTTCGTGGATGAATTATTCATCTCTAAAACCCACCTATTAGATACCCCTGCACCAAATCTTCGGCGTTGGCGGCCAACTTTTACATTTACATAAAACACGGGTGGAATTTGGAATGACAATAGGCTAGTCTAAAACAACCGCCTTATGAAGTTTTACGATTGAGTTCAGAAGAGGCACGCCTGAAGGGGAACAAACACTAGGGACCAGACAGTCCAAGTCTGCGTTGAAATTTGCTGTATGAATGTGGTTAACAATCCTTGAGCTTTTTAACAACGGTTAGGTGACTACATGACAAGAGACTATTCCGGGCAAAAATGGCACACAAACACAAGCAAAGCATAATGACACGATGTTGAAAGTGATCCAGTTTACTCTGAAAGGTGAAATGATACGAAGGAGTTCACAACCGGACTGCTCCACTCTCGGCTGCAGAAAGAGCGCCAAATGTACAATTAAATTGCCCTCTTGGTGGAGAGGCAGCGCAAGCGTGTCACAGTGCTGAGTTCTAAGTAGTCATTCATTAGTATGGTCTGAGCTGAAATCGTTGAAAACTTGAATTTTACCACCTAGACCTGCAATATAAAATAGGCTCAAGGCAACCAAACAACATTCCCACAATTCCAAGTTGTCAACATAGGGAAGTTCAACATTAATCACAATCGATACTGATGATCATCGTCTCTTAGTCTTTGGCCAAATGTACACTTTTGGAGTGTTGAATTTCAAATTCGGGACGGGAATGACAAAAAGTCGGCCTATCGAAAGTTTGATTGAACGCTTCTTGGTTTTGTTTTCTTGCGCAGAAATTTCAGGTTCGGTCGACGCGAGTTGGCAAAATTTCAATAATGACTGATTACACATGTTTATTTCATTCTTCAAGGTTTACATAGACTGACCTGGAACTAGTCAAAACTGACCAGCTCATAATCGTACCAACAAAACAGGTAATAATATTCAGCGCAGTTTTTCACTTTCGATTATATAGGTACTGTTTTAAATAACCAATAGCTTTTGTCAATTTCACTTGGAGTTTCAAAACAACAAGTTAGGCTTATACAAATTTATTGCTTAGGGCGAATATGTCCACATAGAAACGGGAAAATCGGATTCCTAACTGGATTGCCTAGTAGCTTTTGACAGTGGTGACCACTGGGACTAACTTTCGTATTTCATAAATTCAACTACTTCAAGCAAATGGCCTCTATTTATAATTTTAAATCAGCAATCCTCATTCAGTTTGATTGCAAACAACATGGGTCAACAGAATCCAACAGAAGTTTTCAAGACCTGCTCGCGAACAAGTTGTCAAGGCTCGACATTTTAACTGCAATCTGATCACCATGCTTCACAGAAATCAAGTTGAAATCGACAACTGTGATTAATTACATAGTTCGACGTATTTTTTTACCATAGCCATTGACCATAATCTTTGGACCGCGATATTCAGAAGCAGTGCGAAGTAGCGGAATTTCCTCAGAAATTTGCAAAAGATGGTTTAAGTTGGTTTAAGTTGACTTGAATTAGCTAGAAGGACAGGATGAAATGATTTGGCTACTGAAGAGATTGGCAATATTGTTGAAAAGTACAACTCACATCTCTCGGTGCGCTTTTTGGAGCTAGCGCCGGGACTCGAGGTGAAGAAGGCATTGATGCGGGGGGACTTCGCTGGGAACCAGCCATTGAGAATAGTAATACACGGTAGAAGTTGTCCGGTGGTAATCCAGTCACCACAGTCCATGAAGCAGGTGCAGAGACATTCAATGTCAATTGGCCAGGATTCAGTGTTCGATCAAACGTGGATGCTTCACGGTCACTCAGGTTGAACGCGTTTCGATAGGCTCTGCAACGACTATCCTCCTCTTTGTTAGGAATTTCACCCAAACTTATTAGTACAAGTCTAAATGAAGTGTCCCACGGGAATGAAAAAGACATTCATTCAACACGAGGGAACAGAACTGGGATAAAATTCAGATACAATTAACAATCAAATAATTAGAAAAAACAACCTAACATGAAGAAAAATTGTCTTACAAAATGTGATCGATTTTTCAGCATATATGTAGATTAAATTTATTGATTGTTGAACTTTTTAAAACGCGAGAGGAGTGATCAGTTTTCGGACCCAAAAATTTAATTTGTGAAAATTTGAGAGAAGCCAAACTCTTCACTTTTTGTCCGATGTTTTAGCGAAAGGTCAAATATATGGTTCTGACTGCGGTTGTGCCTAGAGGTCAATGGATGACTCGAATATGATTGGTCACTGTTGCCGGACTGTAGGGCAATCTTTTCAACGGTTTGCCTTGTGATCCAACTGCATGACTTCAATAATAACAACTAATCAGTCGTTTGTCGGTAGTACTATTGATGTCAACATTGCTAATATTATCATAACTATATGCGCGCAACTCAGCCGCACCCTGAGCTTGGTTCCTAAAATTTCTGAATGAAGTAGTATGGAGTACTGTCGGGGGAACTTCAGTTTGCTATTATGCTTCCAAAGTAAACCTTCGATTTTGATCCATTATATCACGGGCGAAAATCCTATCATATCGCAGCTGTGCCATCCGATGGCAGTGCAGTGGTCGTGACAAACATTCTCGAAGTTATAAGATACTTTCTATATTGCAATAAAGCTTGAAGATGAAAAGAAACGGTCGCCCGCATTTATGGCCCATTCTGCAGTGAAATCATATTGGACACACCCCGGGAGGCAAAGGGATTAACATAGTGGAAATAAACCGCTCGTAAACACTGCTTGTTACAAACTGGGTTAAATGGAACTAGTTCACCAATTAGAACAGAAGTTCAAAAGCTCTGGTAAAAAATAAGTCACCGTGCAATGCAATGAAGCAATAGGCAAGCGAGATTATGATAATCAGTTTGGACGGATTTCAAAAAAAATTCAGTAAGGAGATAGATTTTAGATTTAGAATTTAATCTGAAGCGTCAGGAATGTGAATGGATGATGAGTCCACTTGAGAATCACAAGGTGATTAGCCGTAAGTTATATGCTAGTTAGACAAAGCTAAATTTCAGAAAGAGGACGTAAGACCCCAGGGTATGACCTTGCGCTGCAGATGGTGTTATCGTGAGGCAAGCGTTCCGGGTAATCTCCATTTTATTTATCCGTATTCTTGGGGAACTTTCATTCTCCCATTTTCAGATATACTTTAAAACCAAACTCGGATGTGTATGAACATGACAAGGTCTCTTTCAATAGCATTTCATGGCAGAAACCCAGTTGTTTTACAAACTGTCAACAAAAGGTATATTTGTGCATTAGTGTGCATTCAAAGTGAAATAGTAAAAGACGATAAGAGTATGACCTAAGACATTGAAAAGCGTCATAGGTGGACGGAATGTTAAAACTGGAGTCCGAATGTGAGTATCATTGACCATGGTGGGATTTCTACTCACCATGGACGCCAACCTTAATTTAGTACGCCCATTTTTCCACTGGCCGGCCTGATAGACTCCATCGCAAGCCTGTCGTTATCCCGAAAATGTTTTCATAACGTAGCGTTAATGCTGCTGCATTTTGGAGCAAAATGTGTCAACTTCACGATGATCGTGGGCGACCGTGGTGTTTCATGTAACAGACCACAGAAGTGCAGCGTGACATAGGGACACAAAAGCATAACTACACACAACTGGAATATTCTCAAGAACTAACCACCGTCCACAGGCTCAGAACCACTAATGTCTACTGGGTTAGAAAAAGCGTTAGGATACCTTGACAGATGCTAGGTGAATTCACATGCAACCACTGACCAGTCCCAGACAAGCACAAAGTATTGTCTTCTTTCCTTTACCAGTTCCGGATTTCTTCGTTCAAAACTTCGACGAACACAATGAAATAAACAAGTTTGGAATAATCAGTTTGCACCGCACCTTCGATGGCTTACTTGAATTTTCGGCGAGCAGTTTACAATACAGTCGCTTCTGAATCCGTAAAATAATATTCACTAGATTGCTGAAATATTTTAGTACTTTAGTCAACAATAGACTTCAGAAAGGGGAAAACCGGTCCCATTTTTGTTTTTAATGTAATTAGATTTTGTTTACATATATATATTTATAATAAATTCCGTATTAAGAAGCTTGCTTTCAATGTCGATCATGATATTCCACACATTTTGACTGAACTTAATTTAATCGAACCGATTTGTCTTTGTAAGGTACACAGTAAATGAATGTAGTGGGTGCAGCTACTGGGTCGATCTGATCCACGTCAGTGACGATCACGTTCTGAAAATCTAATTTGGTCTCGTGGCCAAGGGATGACGATTCCCGGGCTTGCATTACCGTTCAAACGGGAAAGTTTTATTTTCAAGTTTCAGACGCTGTTCCGCTCCTTTCCCCCGCCCATCATTTAGTACGTTTGTCAAGTGTATTCACACTTTGCTCTCGACTGTTTTTGCATACTGGTTTCTCTATTTCCCAGGGTTAGCTGTATACACAACGAAAGTCGCTTGATAAAGAAAATTTGTTTTTATTTAGGCCTGTCAAACCGGGAAACGGGACAGAAAAAAACATTAATTATTAGCTGTAGCAAACTCACTCGAAGTGACTGATCCAAGGCTCGTTTTTGGCGGCTGGAATCCAGGATATGTTAAACGTGCCAAAACGGATAGGAACAATTTGTAAGTTGCGTGGAGGCAGCAGACGATGGTCGATGGACGCGTACGCTTCGGCTGTGGAATCATGAAATGATAGAGCGGCGTGACATACGACCGGTAAAAGCAAAAACGAAGATGGGTGCGACTGCTTATTCCAGAGAAGGACGGTGGTCATTTGTTCTCACTTCTGGCAGACGTTCTAACTTATGGTCTCAAAGAAACTGGGAGAGTTCTCCTACTTGTTTTTCAAAGTCAGTAGTCATTTTCTGTTTACAAGCACCAGGTATTCTTCTGTCTGCACATAGTGATTCAAACGGGTTGCGAAGTTTTACTTGGTAAACACATTACTGACGCCAGTGTGACCTGTGTTACTATCATTACTGGGAGTTTTTCCTACCCCGAAGCTCTTGGTAAATACTATCGTCATCCGGGGGACCAGGAAAAATATATAGAAGTCCAGCGTCGAGAATGAATCACACCCATACTGCATGTACCCAATCGATCAAATAAACACCTGCAGTTAGCCAAACGCGTCCTTTCTTGAGGTTGCCCTAGGAGAGATTTGGGCAATCAGTAAGGAAAGAATTACAAATTTAATTAATGTAAAGAAAATTCCACCTTTTGAAACGAACCAGAAGAATGACAAAGGTAGTTATGTTGATTGCCAGTTGATATATATATATATATCATATATATCGATGAAAAATCCATGTATGTTTAGTCGTTTAACTGTTCGAATTACTTCCGAATCACTCCGGAAGGCTTGTCGTCCGTCGAAAATTCCTGTAGAATACGCAAAACGTGCTTTCGGCTTTTGGAAGAAGAAACGTTAACTTAACGGCAAAATTCTGCCTCATGTTTGTAAACAACATAAGTTGGCAATAACTATGATGGAAATTGCCGTTTGACACATTATAACAAATTTTCGAACAACTCAAAAGTGGAAAAAGCCCCGACCGGCCACAGAAAATACATGCAACATTTAAGCTATAGTCGAGCCAGTTTATGCTCAACAGTTCGCAGAAAGCTTCGTCATAGATCAATTTTTTGCTCTCCACAAAGTCCTGCTCAATCAGCTTGGTTTCAAGACACAAAGATATTTCCCTACTGCTCATGCTAAAGCCAATAATGAAATGCTATGATAAAATTGCTCGACCGTTATTTATATGCAGTTCGGCTAGGTAATTGTGTCGAATTGTGTAACTGATCAGACCTGGAGTAGGCTTTGCCGAAACCATTGGGTTCCTGACTACAGACATTCGGTGATGTGAAAAAATAGTGGGATCAATGCGAATTCTAAATAAATATCCACGCTGAACTCAGTCTGATGTAGCTCACTGTTCATTATTTAGCAGTGATAACCATGAAATCGTACAATGACCGACCTCCGCAAACCATGGTAATTTCGAAGCCTGGCAATTTTTGACCTGCACAAATTTGTGATACAGGATGCAACCCAATGTTTCGTCGTCATTACCGTTCGCCTATCTGCAATGTCCATTCTTAGCAGTTTCACCGCAGAATACGGTAAAATTGGTTTGCAATCCACTCGATGCATGGAAATATGAATAAAAAAGAGTTCAACTGACCACGAATGTAACTCACCTAGTTGCTTTGAAATTGCTCGTTTCGTACGCTGATATTTTGGCAAGAATATTCTGAAAAGCATTTAAGGAAACTTAATTGATTGCTTATCTGAACTATTTCCCTTTGATTGGGGAAGTAACGAGTGAAATGGGGCAAGTTCTTCATCTATCGCTGTTTCATCTCAAACGAAATTCTTATCGGCTTCATTTATTTTGCAACATACTGACCTGATATATATATATATATTTATATGTATTCATAAACACGTACATATTTATATAACTACTCAATCCAGGGACACTTATTTACGTGGAATCATGGTGAAGGAAGAAAGTACGATTAGATGGAGGGTACTAATATTCAATAACACGGTTGGATTTAAGCACGAATCGAGTTTTATCTCCCATTACAGTCCTTGCTGCAGTGATTTCAATATTTTAAGCGCGACTGCTAAGTTTATTGGAGTAGCTGCCACTTAGACTGGATTACAACAGAGTACAATACAATAATACTACTCATATGCACATCTGTTTGTGGTGCATTGGTATTGGGCCATATGACCATATTTCCGCTCCATGCGCAAGTCAGAAAGTGAATCGCCCTAAACACGGTACCAGTAGAGCAACAACAGTGCAACAGAAGAAAAAAACGTTTGGTTTTGACATATTTTTGTTATATTCTGGAAGGTAGGAAAAAAGACAAAAGTGCAAATGAGGCAGTTCCACCGTAGCGAGGGCTCCTTTTAGACATCTAAGGCCTTCATATTCCGTGTATTAACTGGAGGTCACAAACAGCCAAGGGGCTTCAGTCAAAGGGTTATCATCTCACACCTTGCTTCTGCTTCATACATAGTCTACCGCGACCTTTCTGCCAGCCCTTGAAGTGGGTGCTAATGACGTTCTGTGAGTTATATGTTGTACTGGCATGGATATTTTTCAGCCGAAATAACGCGGTCGATGCGGCGGACTCAGAACATCGTGGAACAAGCCAATCAGCAGTAAATCTAACTTCAGTTTCGCTATTGTACTTTAGGATGGTTAAGGCCTAAAGGGCTCCTGCGCTTCGCACTGACTTCTGTCCAATAGCTTAACCGTCTGTGGCCTGAATCCCGAAGCAGGCGGAGTCACTTTGCTTTGCTTAATCTATCCCCGTCAACTGTTAGCAGCGGTACGGGCGTTTGTCAATCTTGCACCAATGCCTTGCATTCGGAAATATATCATCCTCTCCTGGAGCAATTCAGGGTGCTCTTGGCCGTCTCAGGTTTACGCACACCGTCCTGCATATTTCTATTCATAGGTGAGCTCGGAGACGTTGCAGACGCCCTTTCAGATAGGACGTGTCCCTTCCAAATGACGTTCGATATCCGAGTATCATGCCACCCACGCTGGAATGCAGAAGTGGAACTACCTGCCGTGCCCTTAGTCAAGTAGCTCTCAACGTCACGTGCGGATGAGTCAGCTCCTCATAGTGCGAACAGATCACCACAGTGGTCTGATCACGTCAGGTCGTCTGAACATCGGTAACCGACACGGCTGCGTGTTGATGTAGCGATGTGCAGCCTAGTTGCCACAGTTGGCATTGGATTTGCGACACGTTCGTCTGTCCTTTTGGATGAAGGACGACCTCTTCGTACAAAACTAAGGTCATCGTAGGTCAGAAATGATCGGGTTAAAGGAAAAAAACTATTAGTGGATTGGTTAATTGGGAGCTGTGAGAATAGCCGTGCACTGTGACCGAAATAACCCAAGTCAACAAAACTGCGAAAGTAGATGTAACTCTAGTGGTGCGGAGATTGTTTTCCCTTCGGAGAATAGTTGACATTGGGAGACCATCGAAAATAGAAGGCAACTTACGTACGGGAATTACTACATCAAACCACTAAACTACCAAGACAACAACTGAAGACTTAATGTAGTAAGATGGCTAAATAGACTCAGTTTACGTATGACCCTTCCACCCGATTCCTAGAACCTCGTGTCCGAACCCATTTGATGATATGTAGGACTATCTTTAGGAGAAGATAATGTTCACAGGAAAATGGACAAATATTCAGAGCTTCAAAAAATAATCGGCTGTTAAGCAGCATGTTAAAGGACTCAGAATTTGTATTCCAACCACTGATGAAAAGCACTGATCTTCTTATGGTACATCATTGTCTATCTTTCTTCTGGTTAAGATTCTCATATTCATGCGAATGAACACAATCACAGTTAACACCAGAATAAAGCATTTAAGGGGAAACGCTACTGGCAACATGTGAATTTGAAATGATTTTTTCCGTCTAGGTCTCACCACACTCAGTGAACCTTGGACTTAAATCCGTGGGGAAAACCAAACCCACTGAAACCAAAGCGAAAATCTTCACTGAACCAAGCGGTTTGATGTAGAAATGTAAATAGCAGAACCAATCTTTTCAAACTAACGGGTAATGGTTGGAGTGACAAGCCATTTAACCGACCACCAACAGCTAGTGTCTGATCGAACACTGCAGTCAAATTAATCAGGAGTGCAATGAACCGCACGTGTACGCTCTTGAAGGATTGTAAAGCGATTCAACGGGTCCAACAAATGCATGAATGAAGAGTCAGACAGTCAGCCCATCACTAGACCTTAGATCGAAATAAGAAAATTGCTCGCCATTTTCGAAAATACAAACAAGGTAATATAGTTTGCCATACCCAACCCGTCAATTTTAGACAGCATTCTCCATTATCCACAAGGGATCCAGAGAGAACCGGCTCCGCTTTACAAATCACCACGCCTGTTGAAAGGTAGAATTTCGTTAGTTACGCACAAAAGGAGGAAAAATATAACAATAAAGGCTTGGGTAGACATTTGCGTCGCGCGAGGTTGACCTATCAAAACGTGACAGACTCGCGAAAATTACTGAATAGTTTTCGCATATTCACAAGCTCCGCCACTGACTGGAAGCCTAATTCCAGCTAAAGACTGTAGTACTCTTCCTAACCAAAGTCAGTCAACTCGGTGCACACGTTAAATAGAATGGTAATCAAATACGACTTGACCATTGAGAGGCATTCACAACGGCATGGTCCTAATCTCCGCGTCTTTGTAAACTAAACACACAGAGCAAAAATCATACGTGCGTATTTCTGAATTGCCTTTGCTTGATGAGAACAATTAATTTATCCCCAATAGCCGTTGACACGGAAGCCCGTTATTCGCATTTTCCCAGCCGCATAGGTGTGACGCATTACGAGCACAGTGAATTGTAGTCATCCATTATCGAATGAGGCGACGATTTATTTTATCTACCTACCATCCCCCAGTTTTCGCTATGACCCATCTTTTTCTTTGTCCAAGGTTTCACTCGGTATGAAGAGAACATTATCGCAGGTGCAAGACAACTTTGACCCTTTTGAGAAAACAATTTCTACTGTAAGAATATGAGGACACTGTTCCGTACGACTGCAGATGCCTGTTTTTTAATTGTTCCGTCCGTGAGTATTCACGGAACACTAAACGATTACTCATCAACCCACTGCATTCATTCCTTTTACTACCTATACTCTGGTGCCGTCCAAATTTCATCCAAATCATTTCTGTTGGCAAATATACGCGACAAGCCAACACTCGAGACACATTTGAAGCTCAAATGGTTAGTAAGTTTGATCCAGTTTTTGTCCCAGGGAATTCAACTGTACTCAATTATGTTGGCCCACCAACGAATATTTCCTTGCAAATATGGTTATTCTCCTTAATTTTCCATTAACTAAGGTTATTTTCAAAAATGTCATCTAAGGTTTTCTGCATTACGTTCTCGTTGACAATTGTTAAAATAACAAATTCTTCCTGTCAACGATAAAGCTTACTTGGAAAACGTTTTCCCCCGACCCACTCCCCGGCAAATCACATTTTAGTAGCGCACATTCATGCACCATTTCTCCGTGGCCGAAAAATTGGACCGCGCGCGGGTGCAAGATGCTAATCCATCATCTCCATCTTGCCGACAGGAGCAAAGCTTAGCTAACGGTAAATTCTCAGCCATCAACTAACACCTAGTTAAAGGAACAGACAAGGACCGTTGAAAGTCAACTATTTCATTCATATGGACTTTTCTAATGACACCTTAAGTGAACTGCTGGGGCGGAAGAATGGATTTTGGGGTGATAGGCATAAGAGCCGTGTCGGAATTCACGTTTAAGTTTCCTATCTAGGGTGATTTGTGGATATTTGACATACGGTCATTCACATTCTTTGAATGATTTCGCATGTATTTAGAAGAAGATGATGGGCCACTAATCGAAGGAGGTGATCAGTACATTTCGAGAGCTAGAAAAGAGTTCATGAATGTAGTTGTTTAAAATGTTGCGTCTTGACTACTGATCGACACAGGGTGAGTCGTGGGATTAGTTAACTGCGGGACCGATTCGTAAATATTTATTCTGTTTGCCTCACCCAGAGTACTCGTGGCAATTTTAGTCAAACTGTAATTTGAATTGACTGCTTCGGATGATAACAACACATTCAACGTGGCCCGTTAGAAGACAGCATGTATCCTTTCCAAAATGTCATTCATCTCTCCTATGTCTACCTCACATGAACCTCTACTGAGTTATTAACCAATTTATTTGGACAATTTACAGAAATCCAGAATAGTTTCAACCATCCGCTAACAATAATCAATTATCATTTAATTCCCGATAAATAATGTTCAGGATTTGGACATCCCACTCACACAGATTTGATTGCCCACTGAACCGGTTCCATTGTGGATTTCCCGTGTGAGTAGACTGACACGGTCTGCTTGTGGGTTTTTATTTTGAACTGTTTACCAGCAAAACAAGAACTTCAAACGGAAAGACGATGATACGCTGTACACAGGACGACGATGCATGGAACCAGCTTTGAAGGGGGAGAACTGGAATCTAAGCGATACTGAGAAACGCACGCGGGAAGCAATAAAATGAGCCAATTTTCGCTGTTTTCTCTTGTAAAAATCTCCGCGGTGTGGGCCCTCCACACAAATCGATATTCAGTATATGTGAGATCGTCTCGTTGGAAGATATAAATTCACATAAACCATTAGGCCTTAAGGAAGCGGAAATTTAATAACCCAGCCCCTGATCAAATAACGTTTTCTATTAAAAGCAAAAGTGTTTGTTTTTATGACAACTCGACGACTTTCCTCTTCAAATGGAAATGTGAAAGATAAATAACAACGAAGGTCAGAGATAAATAGCTACCAGAAAGGTGCTGCATTGATTCCGGTGCTAACTCCCATGGCTTAAATTTTTAACTGCCAGTTTTCTAAATCTCCCAATTATTGGCGTTTAAGTGTACCAAGTGGTTTTGCTTAATTTTTCGCTAATTATTGCTTGCAAGATGAACTCGCATGCGTAACTCCGGAATTCTGCTCACATCAAAATGGATTTCGCTGGTGGTGCAAGGAATCCATCTTTCTTTCAAGTGAGTACGTTTTTAATCATTTGCTCGGTCTTTCGAGCGACCAAGCCAATGATGCAGTCAGAGGTTATTAAAATGGAATTACACACCACACCCAGATGATTGAAAGGTGAACCAGTTACGACCACTACATTTGAAGCAGCGACCTCCAGCTAGCCCCTGCAAACTAAAACAGCGACGAGCTGCGGTTAATCTTGATCAGCATTTGTCGTCATTAGGGCAACAACATCGAGCGCCATCTGGAACCCCACTCCTTTGACGCAGTGCATGGATTCACACGGATTCAATTAAGATACAGCTAGGCTTCTTAGTCTTAATACAAAGGTTTGTCTCGCATCATATAGGAACCAGTCACATCTTGACGTGACAAAGCAAAATCTTTCAATATCCCTGAAAACCCTTCTGCATCCACTATTAAGTCTTCCGAAGAGACAAGAGTCTGTCAAATGGGTAATAAAAGAGTCAAGTCAGTGGTGAAGACTGTTTTGCCTTACCTCAATCAAAGCGAGTTAGGAATCGAAAAACGGACCGCTTACAGATCAAATCTGAATTCACTTACGGTCTACATTTCCGCGAAACACCCTGGAAACCAAGGAACTGTATATTATTAAGCCTTTTATATCCCATTCTGTTGCATAAAATATTACTTTGCAGGGTCAAAATTACCGAATCCCCAGTCTGAGTCCCAGTGTGTGGAGGTACGATAAAACATGAGTAAAATGCTTTAAACCAATGTTGCCTCGATCCAGAGAGATGAGAAGTACATATAAAATAATTCACCATGTGACATCACCCCTCAACTGACCATAAAAAATCCGTGGAATCACTGTACATCTGTTTCATCCTTGTTAGAAATCATCAGCAAAACATTCAATCTCCCACTACTAATATGTACCAAGTACATATAAACATGAACTTAAAACAAATAATATACTTTGATAATATGAAAACGTGCTAGACAATGAAGAAGAATCAATGAATACTGAAGGATGAAGGATTGTTAAATTCAGATGAGGTAAACTGTGGTGAGAGGCATATGGCAACGAAATGGACTGAATAGCACAGTCACAGAGAGGTCGTTATCTGTGCCAAACATTGAACGGCAATCCATTTTTGTAAGATAAGCTAGGAATCTTCATAAAGCAATTCGTGGACAAAAATTCGACCCAGGGGTACCTTCGGAAAGGAAAGGTCAGCAACCCTAGCATTAGAGTTGAACCGGTTATTCACCGATTTTGCCGTTGAACCTTAGATATCCCGGTTATAAAATAGTTAGTTTGATCACCTCACAAAATAAGCTGCGGACATGTTTACCCAATCTGTACACACAATGAAATAAACTCGACTATGTTAATCAGAGCTAAAGGTGAACAGTGACAGCCTCGTTCTATCTCTGCTAAAATAATAAAACCAGATACAGAGTAAGATTTCCGTATCCGCAGACACGTCAATGGTCAGGCGGTTCTAATTAATTAAGTATGATTTATTTAAACGTTCTCAACCAAATGTTTTTGTGCATAGTTGCTTCTTCAATGAATCTGAGGACAACGTTACTTTCTCTGTCTGTAATCACTGCCGAGTGACTGAAAAATAGTTGTGGTTTCTAGACTCGCGATAGGCAAAAAGCTTTTCAGTATTCTGCTTTCTTCAACAGTTCATTCCATTTCAAAGCTCTATAAGTAAATTTTGATTGTGCAACTACTGGGCGCTGGAAATATAAATGTCTTGAACCTCTAAGTGAAAGTACTAAAATTAAATGTGTTGAGTAAACGGGAGCTCCGACGTATATCTACAATGAACGAGGGACTACGGCTGGTAATGTTTGCACCCATCAATAAATTTAGTTAAATTTACCTGATAATGGGTCTACTCATATAGGTTAGTTCATCTAGTTCATCCAAAAAGACATCTCACTCGAAGCAGTTACTCCACTTCCCTCGTGATGATGAGTTCCATGAGTCTCAGTTATTTCACTTCGCAACAAGTAATTTCTCATTGCAATCCCAGTAACAGTAAAGGGGGTTACAAATATCTGAGAACTAAATGATCATAAATCTACGGAAGACAACCACATTCAAGAAGTGAAAGGAAGTTCCATATATATTCTTGATAAAGTTCAGGTCAGTAAAGAACCCACATTCACCCCCTTCAGCAGACTGCTCTTCACACTTGTCAGTTAAAATGGAAGCATAGAAGAAGCTAAGCACTTTGGGGCCAACTGAATTGTTATTCTTCTCGCAATTGAGGGATCTAATGATTCTATTCAAATGAAGACTTAGACGAAGCTTCATGTATTGCTGAATCTAGGATTAATTATTCTGGCAATTTAGTCTCCTGTATTCGTATGTCACTGCGGAGAAAAATCAATGGGATCTCGGGATCTGATGATATTTCTAGATACGGATATGCTTTTGGATTTCTTGCCCTGTTGAAGGTTAGCAACAATGACATAAATTTGCTTTTAATTCGGTTTTTAGCAGTTCAAAACTCATTGTTTTTCAAACGGCAAACAATAAACCCTCTTTAGGTACTGACACACAACCAAGCAACTGTCAAATTGTGAAGGAACATAGGTATGGAAAAGGCTACCGTATAATCATAGTTTGTCGGCAAAATGGTCTTCATTTATAGGATTCTCAATTTACAGTATGCAGGCACGATCAAGCATTTAAATCTTGCATGAATCGAACCACTTTATCCTAAATGTCACAATTTCAGTTTTCCAACTTTGCAAGTCGAAATATATGTGCTAACGATTTAGATTGCATGTCTGCCTGGTGAAACCCATAAGATTTATCCTTTAGTGATCCGAAGTCCCAAAAACTACCACTCAAAGCACAAGAAAAATAAATACGATCGAGGAAAAACTACCAAATTTTGTGCTGGTTTACTGTTGGTCCTGGCTGAACCGTACATCTGATTTTAAATAGGTGACGGGCAATCTTCGGTACTCCTCCTTACCCTGGATGGGCCAACTCACAACATCATGGACCAAACAGATTATCCACAGGCTAGTAGAATTTTCCCAAATAAATGAACAAAAACATGAATTTAAAAACATGCGGGTGGCTGAAGCATCATGTTAAGCTGCCGGAAGTGATTTGGTACATGACTGTCCTCTGCACTTCACCACGATATCACTTCTGTTATCAAAACCTACCCGTTCACAAGTGCATTCCGGAAATTGGGACATTTCAAAAGAACTGCAAAATCACTCAATGAAAGGGGAATCAGTATGTGTGAACGGTTTTTTGTAAGTGAAGTGCTAAAATTTTGTTTATCAAGTCTGCCTTCTGTCTGGAGTGTTTCGCGGTGTTTATGTTGGTTGCGGCCACCGGTCTGGATGGAAATGACGTCCGTGACGGGCATCCAGTATACCTGACATTCACACTGCTTGGAAAGACTCATCCTCGTGGTCCACCATTGAGTCAAATAAAATGTCTTTCCTTTCGCTCTACCTTGTGAAAAAATTACAACTGCTACGTACGCTTGCGAGGCTGAAGGTGATTGACTGATTCACATCCTAGCGCCAATCTAAAGCAAGATGAAATTTTAGCCAAGTCACAGGTCTGTGAATAATCATCACTTACTTGCCGAAGTAAATGGATTGCCGTACAAAGCTAGCCCCATATAAAACTGCAGTGAATTTCTCGTGCCCGTTTCTTAGGTGACAAATTGTTGTTCGACATTTTCAGTCAAAATACAAGGGCAAAACGCAGATGAATCACGCATTGTTGGGTTTACATTTAAGCTGGAGATCCAATACATCCGGACAAAACAGGAAAATAATCATGAGTGTCCTAAAAATATGCATAACATGCAAACGGCTGTTGCAATAGTTAAGACTAGGATAGTATCGAGTGCTTTAAATAAAAAAAATTACTAAAGATCTACCTTATTTATCACCGAAACGATCCATCCTACAATATCTACATCCATTTCAGCATTACGAAATCATGGTAGTTCGATCGGTAATCATCGGCTCAGTACACCCATTGTTCCGGAACGGAAACGCGAACAAAGTCTGATGCCACCTGGTTGGCATTATTTTTTTGCCTACAAAAAATTAACTTGGATTTTCCCAGCTGAAAACAAGAAGTTTGTCTGCCCTTCTTTCTGGAAGTTGAAAATCCAGTTCCTATAGCTTAACTTGATGTCAGTTTCAATCTACGTTTCTTATGTAATGGCAAAAGTTCATTCCTGCAATGAGTAGTACGTCCGAGTAAGAGCCTTTTTCTTTTACGAAGGCAACTAGAAACACTGACAAGCTATTTGGCAAAGTATTTCGCTATCGACGTTTAGTTAACACGCGTCGGAATCGGCCACTGTCAGTGCGCCCTTTGGTTAGCGGCGCTACAATTCTGTCACCATCATCCCATTGTTCCTCCTATGGAGATTTGGCTTTATTTTGGTCCCCGTTCACAATTAGGCTCATTCAAAATAATTGCGACCTAAAAATTTACTTGGCATTCATCCTCGATCAGACTCAAGAATTAGGGCGGCTCAAAGATCTATACCATCTAGGTGAAGTAATTGTTCTGGCTGAAAAATAGTTCTTAAACACTCCTCCAGACGCGATATCCACTCCAGCATTGTTTGCACCAACTCAGTATCAGAACTACTCTCCGTAATCCAATAACCGATTGGAACACACATTTGGGTAATATGTACCCAGAAATCGTGGTTAAAGCCTAATGTTGCCGACTAATTTGCAGTTACTGATAAATTCTGACTTTACAGGCATGACAGAATTTCTAATAAGAAGACTGGTGGTAGACTCATTTTTGTCCGGCAAGTCTCAGATCATTCATTCGCACCCCTAAATGGAACTATCTGATAATTCAGCGTAATCATGCATTTTATCCTCAAAGTATTCCTATGACATGGTGTTGTGGCAGTGACCGATGCATTCACTTCTTTGATTAACACATCGTGAAGCTTCTATTCCGCTCCTGACTTCTGGAGATTCATAAACGATGATCAGGTGCCAAAATACGGCAATTTTGCTGTTTTAGCCAAACGCTTTAGACCCATCGCCATAACGTCTTCTGGTCTCCAAATGACAGAGCATATGTTGTTTGATCGCTCAAGTTCTTCATCACGTACTCTGACCATCCGCTTCAGTTTGCTTATAACGTTCACCTGGGGCGCTATCGCCACCCTCATTCATTAAGCTTAGGAATCCTTAAATGCTTCGAAGAAATCTGTACGTTGTGTCCTCCTAGACCATTTTTGAGTTTTGTTCTGTCCCAGGGCCTGTTCTATCTCAAACAGTAGAAATATTTGGTTATCCCAGGTCCTTAGTAGCGTAGCTATCTGATAACTGTGCCAACAGAACCCAGTGCATACTGGTGGGCGTTAAAGCTTCAAAACTTTTGGTTTACAATTCAGGCGTGTTTCAGGGAGCTATTCTTCCTCGGATCTGCTCTCTGCGTAAATCAGTGCATTATCAACCAATTACTCGTGTCACTTGTTTAGGCAAACTAAAGACGTTGCTTCCTTCAAAGCTATTTCAGGCAATGACTACTTTGTGAGCTTTTCCGGCAACTAGCCTCCCTTTTGTGATTTATCGGTGCAAATAGATTCAAATTCTGAAGAAGCCAACTATTTCGAATGTTCATTCCGTTTCCTGATCAGGCTGTCGACCTGAACCGTCGTTCATCAGTGCAGGACTACTTACAATAGTTGCTTCCATAAAACATCAAGCGTCTGTTACTTATAAAAATATGAACTGGTCCTGATATGAAGTGAACTTCTTTCATTGCCACCAGTGTAACCAATCTTTGAGGGCTGTCATTTCAGATAAAAATACATTGACCCTACCAGATGGAAGAAAGCATCGTCTCCATTTTTGTATATCATTGCGTCCTTTTAATGCTTCTTTACTGTTCTTCCGTTATTTTTTAAAGGTTTACTTAAAAAGCACTATAAAAGTCCTTGCCGGTCACTTTCGGTTGATGGCCTTGTATCATTTATGCCACTAAACGAATTGTCCACTAAACTATGTGATCATTTCTCACTCACGTGTGAAAGGTTTGCTCACAAAGCACTTTCTGATTCCACTTATGCTCCGCAAGGTGATTCTTTAAAGTTACGTTCCCATATTTATGTACGATTTGCTATTTGTCCATACTCTTCAGAACTCCACTATACATTCTGACAAACGGGGACCATGCTTCAGCTAATTACGTGAGTAACCTATCCAAATGTTCAAGTCATTCACTCAGAGTTTTTCTCACGCCTTCTTCTCCCTTTTTATACGGCGATGGTTGTAAGCGTCATGTCTCATTGCTGTGTTGACTAAATTGCGAGATTGATGCCGCAAGTCTATTTACTACAAAAGGATACAGCTGTTGGAAGTGATCCAAACTACGGTATTTATCGATAGTATAAGTCCGGGAAAGTCACTTATGGAAGTGCCAGTTTCTCATGGAACAATTTGATGATTATTCGATGCATCAAGGTGTAACAGTGGCATACATTAGTCGCTTGTGAAATGACTGATCACCGCTTTAGTTGTTATTTCCGAAAATGAGTTATATGATAAACTGAAGAACCACGAGGAAGAGGAAAGATTTCGATTTAGAGAACGATACCGACGGAGGCAATAAATCATATCACATATTGTCTTCAACCATTTCTTAAAGGGTATCTCGTGGACCCTAAACCAATAGTCTAAATGGATCGACTCGGGCCACTCCAATGACTCAAGTTTTCAAAATGTTTCCCAGTGTGATCGACCGACCACCTCGACCCATCATCTTTCAGTCACTGCCTGTCTCGGACAACAGTCTACGGCGTGTCAGGATGTGCAAACATGCCTAACCATCCTAATTAATTCAAATTTAGTGCCTTTCCTGTCCAGCACCAGACTGATATCTGAGTTACTGAGAGAATTTAGTCATATTCAACCAATTCCACGAATACAACAGAGTTCATACAACGACGACTTTTGAGTACATATCCTCAATGAACATATTTCTGAACCCTATAAGGGAAACGACGTTAGTATTGGTGTGTAAAATTGACTTTTGATCGACAATGGATGCCACATCGATGAGACACGTCTCAGAATGGTATGCAGCATATCACCAAACTGTGAGGTAGATCTACCCAATTAATTAGATGTCTACTTCAAACAATTTCTCCCATGCAAAAAATAGGTTTGTTAAGGCAAGTCTGCAATAACATTTCACAAACGGAATGGGCAAAGTGTATTCCAAATACATCTACATTTTCGTTTAGGCAGTCGAGAAAACCCGACAACTTGATTGGATCCTCAATCAGAAGCACACTGTTATCTCTCTTTTCTCATCTTGGCTATTTACCAGTGATACTATTCTACTAAGAAATTGAGGCGATTTCCATTATTACCTCAGTAACAAAGCTGAAGAGAAAATGTGAAAGTGGGCAACCCCGAAAAGCATCGCTTCTGGAATTGAACTCGGGTAAAAGGTCGACGTAACCATGGGTTCGGCTTTGGATGGTCGCATGAAGAGGTTGAAAAAGTAAACTAGATTATTGTGACAACACTCAGTGAAAGGCAGCACCGCACAATTGCACGCCACTTTCGGATCAAGAAAGACAGGTATTGTAAGCCTACACAATATCTATTTATTTTCCCATAGAAATATTACCAGAAAATTCAACAAGACTCACGAAAGCCTTTCTTCTGATTGCTTTCAGGAGCAACTAGTCAAATTATCCACATGAATACCCATGAATGAGGTAGACTTGAAGAAAGTCTCTGCAGCGGTAATGGATGGTGTAATAACAAGTTTTACGGAAATATGCATTTAGCGAAAACAGCATCCTCGCAGAATAAGATAACGAGTTGACGACCAGGTTTATCAAGGGCAACCATTCTCATGTAATTTGAAAAAGCCTTCTTGTTTGTTTTAAAAAAGGTTTTGCACTACGAAATATTGTAGACGCCCGATAATCACGTGCGAAGCACTTCAGATATATTGCCCGGGGTTAATTTAGTCTGGGGTAGATAATAGTCAATCTTACAAAATTGATGCCGTGAGTCAAGATGGAAAACAAAAGAGCTAAGCGATACAGGGCCCGACTCCTGGCGCACAGCTAGTTTACAAAAAATCCTATCTTTGTTTATTGAGGAAGATCGTCACGCCAAATTTGAGAGGGAAAAGAACCAATTGTTTATGTCTAACCGAAAAGGCACTGAACATTTTGACTCAATTCACATCATGAAGAAGCCAGGATTTACCGTGTTATCGAAATGAAACGAAGCTCGATGTGTCACCTTATCTGATATGGGAGTGAGGGACAATGTGGGTAAAAGGAGGAGAAATATTGAAGAATGTTGGTCAAGTCAAATGTGCCAAAGTGATCCAGATCGTCTCGATGAGTTCGGTCCAGAGACAAATTTGTGGAAGCCTGTTTTCCGAGATAGTTCCACGGCATGATGGTTCAAAGGTTCTCGGAAGGCTGCTCATAACCAAGTTTGTTATTTGCTGATTGATTATCATATTGCTTCGGTAAAGTATTGTTCAGTATATATTGGAAAGCCACAAAAAGTAGCAAAGACTACTCTATGGTGCAAGGGGGTAAAGAAAGACGATAAAAATTCGTAGGTTATCCTATACTGCACAATTTTCCAAAGGCCCTATATGGACTGATTAGTCCTGACAAATGGATGCTTGGCTGTCGTTTTTTAACCTTGATAATCTGAGGGTTCTGCTAGCCTCTCCGATGTCGCGTGTAAACGCCTCAACCCTGTTGTTATGCCCTGAATACTCTGACCTATCACTGACCTACCTATAAGAGCTCGACTGTTCACTACTTGGTCCAAATTCCCACCAACCGAGAGAGTAGGTTGTGAATGACTATTCTGCACAATCAGTCGTAATATTCTATACTTATTTTCTCTCTGGTATTTTACTCAAAGTTGGAGAAAGTCACAAAGACGCCTGTTTTGACTGAAATGCGGGCGTTATTGTATGTAAAGGTCCAAATACAGTGCAATACAACGTGCTTTCCAAAAACGAGGAAATCTTAAAGATGTTAGTAATAAGACTTAATGAGAACGGGTATGTAGTACTTAGGTTAAGCTTCTCACCTTCAAAGCAAATCATTTTGCAGAATTAATGCTTCCTCATTTTCTTTGCCTAACAAGTAGACTTGGAAAATTGCGGGTCTCAGAACTCCGTAAAACTTTTTCCAAATTACTTGCAACAGTTCACTGAACAAACAGATTACGCAATACGCAAAAAACCTCAGCAAGAACGGATTGGTGACATTATCACATAAAACAAGACAAAACGGCGAATCGGTGAATCGGGGAAAAAGCCGAGAGCAGCTGGGTCTAACGCTAAAAACATTCATGTGCAAAGTATTCAGAAAGGTGATATTGTTCCTCTTTATATGATACCGTAAGCTCCGCACTAAATTTGCGTCATTTTCTAAATCACCAATTGAATCACGCTTGCCTGGTAGAATAATCCTGTAGCAACGTATTAGTTACAGGTGTACTTGCAGCCCAGACGGAGTTTCAATTTTCGGATGGTTACCAGACATGGACTGGCGAGCAACATGATCTACGCCTCGCGGATATAGATAGAAAACAGAAGGCGAGTGTTACCGGCACCAGTCTTATTCGGAATTATCCACCTAATTAAAGTGAGTATCCTTTATCCAGTCTAACGTGATGATTTCAAATTATCGGCTTCTCAAGGATCATTCACCGGTCCAGTGAATGGATTCATTGGGGAGAAATATCATTCATAATGACTCACTGTAGCGGATTTTCGGAACTGGATTCGGCGCCCCGGTCAGACTGGCACTCGGATGCGAATGATTCAACTGAAAAGACAAAAGACAAAGATTGAAAGACAATGACTACTTTGAAAAATACAATGATTAAAGTAAAATAGTGTTTCTGAATTGCGGTACTTTAATTAAAAGAAAATAGGTTAGATGAAATGCAGCTTTATTTACCTTATAGAAGAAGCGGCTAATCAACGCCACCGAAGTATTTTGAAGGATAAAGAGTGAATCACACAACTCTCTTAGTCAGAAGCATAAACGTACACATTATTTTTCTGGTCTGTGTGATTGTGTCGTGGTATCGTGTTAAGAACGAGGAAGATTTTTCTGGTTGCTCTCTTCAGTGTGGGAACACTAAATAAAGGCAGAAAATCTGGATGAGCCAGATTTCTGAAATCAAAGAAATGTACAAAAGTATTTCTTCCCGTTTCAGAGAAAAACAGACAAAATCTCTTCAGAACGTCGCTGTCATATCCGCTTTTTTACGACCAGACAGCGTCAGATGTTTGGGCGATATTAGTCATGAGATTGCCCTATGCGATCTGGTTACAAACTCACTGCTAACACCCTGTTTAGTGTACACAAGAGAGAGAGACCAATTAACCATCTGTCAGAAGATTTCCAGACATGATGGTTTTTCTTGCAATAAACCTCATGTTTACCCCATTCCTTGCACCGATCCACAGAAATATTCACGAATACACTTGCGGTTACGGTTTTCCTATCTAAAACATACGTAGATACTTTAACACTTCGTCACTAACGAATGCGGAAATCCGCTTTGGTATCACCGTCATTATCAACACCATCAGCCATGGTTTTTGCATGTACATTGGTGTTGTCATGCGAGACGAAACTACACCCGGTTATACAAATAAACCGCTTTTTCGGACTACTAACTACCATTCGAGGCGGTGAAGCGCAATCTTAAGAGACGAATGTGTTCCCTCCAGAACGATCCACAAAGATACTGATAAAATAACCGGAACTAAAGTCTACTGAGAAAATTGAGCATTGCAAACCCAACGTGTACCGGGGGTGCCTACGATTCACCGGTGAACTAAATTTCAACCAAGGCAAGATGACCAATGAGATCATTCAGGTGATATGCATGACGCAGTGACGTCCATGCAAGCAGTAGTGATTGGAGGTAAAACTAAAACACTTGAATACCAATTATCATAAATAATCATGACGATGAGTCCAAACCTGCTGCGAAACGAACAATTACAAATCTACGGTGTGTTCAGTACCTAGTAGGTCGCATGCAAGTATTGCGCTATCCATTAGTAATTATGAGAACAGCTTTTGCATTACTGTCATATCATCAGAGAAACGATCTATTTGACTAAGAGTTCACTAAATGTAACATGTATATAAGCGGAAAGACCAAACAGTTAGCCGGATATGCATGTATATATAAATCGTTGGTATGAAAATGGCCTGCGTATTAGAATACACAAAATCACAAAGGTGTGTGCCCTGAAGGGCACTGACTGGAAGAATTACGACCGAGTTTTAGAGAATTTTGTGTGGTCTCAAACAGTAATTATCGCTGATTTAAATTTTTTCCAGTGGAACTCAGTCGTTTATTAACTAAAAGATTTCAGAGTAAAGTAAAATGACTTTGGTCCTTGAGAATAAATATTGATACAGTTCTGTTCAGTCGCCTGGAAGGTGAACTATTTCTGTCCGAGTGCATGGGTTCTGTTCCAGCTGTCTTATTGTGGTTCCTTCTTTAGACGCAGCTTTTAAGTGCCAAGAAGAAAAACAAATTGGACCAAATTTAAGCGCGCTATCAAAGACCACACACAGTATGGTCACTTTTAAATAAGGTGTCGGCCAAAATAGCTGAACTAGCTCTATTACAAGAAAAGAATTGTATAGGACAGTTTTGTCGCATCTAAAAGTTTTCAAAACGTGTCTGACAATCAAATCTACCCCATCTGAGAACCAGATGACTTTGTTCAGTGGTCAATCAATAGCTAAATAACTACAGCAGAAAACAAAACCGTGAATTTATGAGAGATTCTGCAGTGAATAGTTTTTGCTGGCTCATCATATACATATATATATATATAATACACGGACATGAGAATAAGCATGGTGCCAACGCAGCAACATGAAAATAGAATTTCTCGGAAGTCAGTTTCAATTTAAGGGAGACTTCACTTTGCAACCTGTTCTATTCTAACAGCAGCTTGAAAAACGAAGACAAAACACTGAGTTACACAATTTGCCTGGGACTATTTCTCTGCGCCTGCACATGCTGTCTACTATAGTCAAGGTTTCGTGTACTATAACCAAAACGTGTAATTAAAGTCATAAAACCATAAACGAAATTCAACTTTGTGAAAGTAACAAAGAAGTATACTGACCCACTTGTGACGTTGAACCACATTTGAGATTTTCTCACATATACCGTGACTGTACAAAGATGCAACGCGCTGAAACTGGAAGCCTTACGGAAATCGGTTTTTTGCTTTCTTTGATCACATTCTAATCATTTTCAACGTGGACCTTACCATCAAAGACGTTTAAGTTCGCTGTATTTAAGTCTCGTTGAATTTGCGATAATGAAGCAATCAACTGGTAAAATTAACCCTATCTGGGATCCTGACGAAGGAGAACCGTATCAAATTGGAAACAATTTTCTACCAAGCTGTGTCTGGTGATTAGGAGCAAACAAACCTACTATTTTCCTGATAACTCAGGGAGGCACTTCACCAAGGATGCTTTCCGGTTAGACAAAACACATCACGGAGATAATGGAAAACCATTTTTCCCCAAGTATTTTCACTTAAACGAAACTATTTCTTATTCTAGTGAAATGAACTACCCAGTACTTTGCACCTTCTTCATCAGAGGAAAAGAAAACAAAATGCCACGAGTATTACCAAATAGAAGATATGCACCAAACTGAAAAAATTTCGGGTTTAAAGTCGGTGCTCATGTTAAGTTGGCGATCGGTGTTCCTCAGTGTTCGGATGCCTGATCAGCAGACTTTTGTTGGCGGTTCCCAAACACATCTAAACCAAGATTTGACGGAAAGCTTCATTGATTTACTTCACTCAATATTACTCAGCTTTGAAAGAATGAAGCGAGAAAAACCTTACTATCCGGTCGAAAATGGGATCGCTCTGGATAGCTCGGAACAGCTGGCTGTAATGAAAAGATTGTTCCAGGAATTCAGAGTAAGACAAATATTAATGAAGCTAATGTTTTTTCCAAGAAGAAGATTCCCAGTTCATTGCTACACATATCGGTAAATATCTTGAACTCAGAGGATTGACTGTGTGAGGTATGCTCAGTTTTGTTATGAAGCGTTGATATTGTCGAAAATTTTCTAAATTTACCGAAGAGAATATTTAAGGGAGTATCAAATTAGTAGACATTGCGACCAACATTCTAACAGTGGCGTTTAAGGTGCACATGGCTTCATGATCAAGGTGGTGGATACTGTATCAGAAAGTCAAAAATCTTACTAAAAACAAATCCATGAACTAACATTGTTTATAGATATTGTATTTTCAGTCATCATGTGCAATACTTCACTGTGATTCAATATCATTTGGAGCTCAATCGTGAACGTGTTGACTGGTGAAATGGAAGAAAATTTATCATCGGGCATCTGTTGTATTAGTTTCGGTAATAGTAGTGAAAGTTGATTATCTGCCAGGGATGTCGCCTTGGATTTTTAATAAAAGCAAGTAGGTATATGCATGAAAGGAAGAATTCGTCACGGAAACAAATGACCGGTTTGAAGTTTATTACCACTTTACTGGTGCACTCATCCAGGCACATTCTGTTCAGACAAAGATACAAATTTGTTGGGGATTTATGTATGCCACGAAACGCTGACCGCCTGATATATGAATTGCAATAGGTAAGCAACGTGTAAGATAAATAACGTGCTGTTCAGGCTGCTGACACTCGTATAACGTGCTAGCAGCTTTAGTCAAATCCGGTAACACGCTTTGGGCATGTGCTTTGAGGCTTCCGTCCCACGTCAAGTTATGTTTGCCAACTATTTAGCAGCGTGGCCCGAATCCTGACCATGTTGTAGCACTAAGCATTCCTCGGCCTTCCATTGAACAAAAACCAATACCAGTCATGTAACAATGTTATTTATATTAAAATTAAAAGAATTAAGACTAAATAAGAGACGGCAGGTCAGTAAATTTATGTGATTCTCTAGTCAGCGACTTTGAAACTTGTAGCGGTCTAAGATGCTTCTGGAACCATTTTCGCTTAGATATTTATCAACGGAGTTAAAATATGGTTTGGACAAAGTTGCAAATGAGATACTGGGTAAATTAATCCCTAACACGAAAACAAATTCAAATATTTTACCTGTTCAATAATAAAAATAATTACGCTCCATGCTATTCTGTTAATTTCACTTTTGGCGTCATGAGTTATCGACCGAAGTTAAGATATATCAGTTTAAGTTTGGTGGTCCTAAGACCTGAACGGAAATTGTCGCTCCACAATCGCCTTGACGTCCACCATCACCTGCCACCGTAATTGGTTAAATGGTGTTTGAATTACCAGGCTATACTTGCATTTAAGACAACTAACTAATGACTCGATCTGAGTCTCTCTTTCTATATATGTATATATAAAGACGGTGTGCAAACAAAACCAAATTAAAAGGGAGTCAGCCGGGAAGAAAAAAGGGATAATAATGGATAGAGGCAATTTTCAGGCTTTAACTATACATGTTTCTAGATTCATTTTGTTTTCGATTGATTACTCGTGCTTATTGGTAAACAGATTTGTGGAATCTTTGCGTCATTGAATCTCATACAGAGATGCATATCACAGCTTGTTTAACCAGCGGCAGTCCTCACTTGTTCACCCTGGTCTGTGAAAGCCGGAAGCATCAATCGAAGCCAAAAGGACTCTAACCTCTTCAAAATCTGAAGATATGTCATAGCGTGATCTCTGCGTCGTTTTTTCAGTCTTGTCCAGCATGCGCAAGAAGAGCAAAAAAAGGCAGGCGTGTAGGCAGGCGTTTTGAAAATGTGTCCAAGCCACCGTAGGCAATGAAGACTGACTAGCTCTGTCAGAGTGCTGCTGTCTGCAACCAACACATTACAGCTTACCACGTCATTGTTTACCCAGTGTTCTCATCAGGCTCAAGCTACTCTTCATGGATATCAGTGATTGAATATTGTCACCGGGCCTCTTCAACAGAGAAGGACAGCCGTATAGAACACTATAAATTGTGACATTCTACACATTACCCTTGAGGGAAAGCCGGATGTCAGGCTGTTCCACGGGTATCATTTTCGCAAAAGCTTCTCTGACTTTCGGTATTCGTGAGGTAGTCTCACCTCAACATCTCCCTCAACTGGAATCAAGTTCCCGACGCAACTACAACCATCTGATACTTCTAAATAGTCACCACAAACACCAAGCTCTTACCAGTCTGGAAAAACATGTTGGACTTTGGCGTTGCAAGACAAGTGTCGTATCCGGAAACTGCCCTCGCCAAGCCGTCTAATGCAAGTTGAATTCCAGATATCTCATCGTCAAGAGAGCAAACGCGATAGGAAAACTGTAAGCCAAACCTTCACTGGGAAGAGTTCCACTTCACCTTTCGCTAGACCAGGCAAAGCGTTATATACAGCATTCTTAATGACCTAGTTACATGGGGTTATGGGAATATACGCCAAGAGGAAGGTGGCGAAAGTTGGCCAAAAGTCTAAATCCGACCGAAGGTGCGATAGCCCAACTCCTTGAGTACCAACGCAATTTTCACGTACAGCATTTCTCAAATGATATCACAGTGCAGTCCTGTCGACCGAGTCGAAGGCCTTGGGAATATCTAGAGACATGGTGAAATTTGGCTTTTATGAACGGAATTCTAACAATTTTCTCAGTGTAAACATTTGGTGGGTGCATCCGACACGGGTGCAAAATCTAATCTTCTCATGTCGAGTTTATTCATCAAAGGTTTTCAACAAACTCAAAAAACAATGGACGCTAACACCTTCGAGACCTGTAGAACTGGGTTAAAAATCCTGCTGTTGGCGCACTCTCTACGAGAGCCCTTCTTAAACATGGGACCAACAACTTACTCCTGTGCTGTGGACATTACTTGAAGGCAGTATGAAAATTGGTCTTCAGTAACGCTATCCAATAGGTCATTTTAGAACGGATATCAGGAAAGACCACAAATCTTTTTAGGGTTTGGATTATTCTGTGGTTCTATTCCTCAGACAAAACATGTCGAAACAAGCCGTTATACATACAATGGAACAACTGCAATAAGCCGTTGAGACGAGCTTCAAATTGCCCTGCCCAACACAGAAGCTATCATTGTTGTTTATTACTAGGCCAACCATCAGTCTCACGGATCGTTTCGTTTATTTTTTTCCTATCGGACTTCTTGCGGGAATTTCTCACGGGTGAAACATGCTTCACCTCTGAACTTACAGGTCCCGTGATCCCTAAGTTAAATTTTGTTTATTTCTTGCTTCATTATCAGCTGTTTTGTTGTGCTGTCTACAAGTCGAGATGGACGGGTCTCGTTAAAGAAGGCTTAAAAGCTCAGCATAGATCAGGGGTGTCACGAAATAATGTCTCAAGCCACAAATGACTAAGCCGAAAAATACAGAGCTTTCTTCATAAGTGTCAAGCGGCATCTGATATAGTCCGGTGACGTAGCTTACAGCTTTTGCCTAGCGCGTTTCGGAAACTTCATGAACCAGACAGACCTAACATGAGGTTAGTGCGCAGTCAGAGTTGAGGGAAGTGCTCTTGCACGAAGCTCCGTCATTTTCAGCTAACTGCAATGCGGTCGATTTGAGTCAATCGCTGGCTAGAAAAAGTGGATGCCTAGAAGCGAATTTCCCACTCAAAAACCCCAGTTCGTGTTGGCCGCACATAGGCGATAAACAAGTGGCCAAATCCGTCCCTGATTCTAAAAGACAGGACTCGGTACCAACGTGATTACCTAGATGTTGCTGGTTAGAAGACAGCTGACATATTCATCCATATATTCCGGTAAGATCGAAATGCCAATCGGTGTGAATTAGGCAGAACATTTTGCAAAGTTTGATAGAAGGTACCTCTCGATGCGTTCGGCTATAAACTTCAAGGTCATTGGTCGCTACGAGAAACATATTGTGTTTACTGGGAAGCCAACTGATCATTGCGCACGAACTTCAAGGACACCGCGCGCAAGAGGCTGTTGACTGGCAGCTGATCAAGTAGAAAGCCTTTGCTTTACCGTGGACATTTAATCCTACGAAAGCAAGGCTGGAAGCCTCGGTCTCAGGATCCGTGTAACAGCTTAAGTAAAACATCAAGTATTCATTGGATGGAGGCGATATCTAAAAATTGCTAGTTTTGATTGCAATTTTCCTGGATAGAACATACATCGGTGGCTATTTTCCAGTGTAAGGGTAAACACTTGTCTTGTTCTGTACGTGACACTTCTCGCACTTCGAATGTGTCTAAGTTAAAACTTTGTCGATGAAGAAAAAGAACATTATCTGGGAGAAGTAAAATTGGTACGATTCAGAAAATTGATGAAATTAGACGCGAGAAATCAGGAACGAGATTGGCTTCATGAAAAACATCGCATTTATGGCTAACAGTAAATCCCGAATGACGTAAAAAATGAGTATGGATGGAATAAAGTGTGACAATGTAATAGTCAACCTATGTCTAGTGTGATATTATCATCACCTGTTTTGGAACCGAAAAGGTGATATCCGGCGTATTTGTCACTAAGTAAAATAAGAAGTGAACATTTCTCCAAAACATCACAGCTATAAAATATTCACGGATAGGGTAGATGTGGGGCGTAGGGAAAATCCCTGAATGGACGACGACCAATGCCCCACGGGTTGTTTTAAAATCTCATCAGATCGTTATATTTTAGCTAAGGCTATAGAGAGCATGCAGTTTAATGAAACTGTATTTACTGCAACGCTCAATTGCGTTTAATTACACTGTAACTCTCCTCCGCCTATGATTTTTAATGCTACAGTGTCTGACATTCAGCGAGCACGTGAAGTAACCCCCTATTTGGTCGGTACGTTTTTCGATTACCAATCGTCTGCTTACGATGAAACAGAACACCTACCACGGTTTTGCTCACCAGGCAGCGACCAGTGGTTTTAATGATATTAGTAGTAGGTACTCGCTCCAATGTTCCCGGGATTAATATGTTGAGCTGGGAACTAAAATTCGTTAGACGGAAACAATTCAGCTTAAGGTATAGTGATAGGAAAACGTCAATCTTACTTGGTTTGCGTTCCTGAGATTCGTCGATGAACCTGTTTGCCTGTGAACTAAGAAGGCCGAACGACACTCGTAGGTTGCTAACTGGTAGACAGCCATCCTGGTGTTGTGGGCCTGCGCAACAGGTTAGGTTTTTCTGTGTAGTCGCCAACGTTTTGTGTTGTGGGTCAGATTTTGACAGAATCTGTGCGTGTGAAATGGGAAATCACAGGTGAATTGTCGGAGTGGGGGACGGTGGTATCAGACTTGGCTTGAAAAGGACAAAAACGGAATGGTAAATATAGTCAAGTATTCTATGCCAAGTTAATTACTCTAGTAACTCATCTCAAATTTATTCTAATTTATCCAATATGCTGCTAAAAGCTTATTTTTGTTCAGGAAGCCGAAGTAAATTGGGCTTTAGAAAAAGCGAATGGGAATGATGGCATCTGATGGACCGCTTAACTAAAGAAACTCACTTGATGGTCCTATCTCCATTTGTTCTTAACCCGGAACCCTAGTTAGATATGTGTTCAAATAATTGGGTGGTACTAAATCAACTTCATAATTGTCTCTCTTGATAATTACTCATTAGCGAATTTTCAGTTAGCATGATACTACACGATTTTCAAAGAAGTAGCTGCACATTTGCAAATTTAGTAAAATCTACTTTAATGGCGTTCATTGAAGGTTTGTAAGCTTACTCAGGTTAAAGAGTCAATTGTTTAACTGAATTATGACATGATTCATTACGATGAGGGCAAACCGGACTCTCATCATTTTCGGTGTTCATTAGTAGTACACATATGATGCGGCCACTGAGTCAATGTGGAGAAGGTGCGGCATCAAACAGAATTCCTCCTGAAAATTATCTGCGGTTGTTATAAGGCTATATTGTTGGGTTAACGATTCTCCAGTAGGAGAAAAGTGGATGCGTAACGCTGATGGCTTGCTTTAAGACATAAATGAACAGTGTAACATATTCTTGGTCTTCAGCCATTTGTTGGGTGTTCGTGTAAGTTTATGAATCATTTATTTTTTCGAACTTACTTTGATTTGTTCTCAATGCAACTAATTTCAACCTAAGAATTTTGTATTCTAACCTTAACGAAAATTTATCTGTGCATTGTTACATTACCAGAGGCAATAAAGACATTAGACTGAGGGGAGTGTGCAGCTTTTCACTCGACGAACTTCAAAAGAATACGGTTATTATTGTAAAGATGACAATCAGTGACCTCGGGATGCAACATCTAAAATCAAGTATCAGCGTTACCTACTGTAGCAAAAGTGAATAGCTGTTCGGACATCAATCGATGAATCATCTAATAATACCCCACAGACTCCATTGAGAATAACCAAGTTATACTAACGTAGAATTTTGCATACCAGTTTAAAATAAATTGTTTGTATTGGTTTGCTTTAGTGAACACATTGACTGAATGCTCTGCTAATTTATACTCGATTGATCTGGCTTTTAACTCCGCTCGGCGGTCGATTCAATCAGGGCGGTGCCAACGAGGTTGTGTTGACCTGGACATTAGATATGTTTATTCAATCTCACATTATCTACTTCCAATATACTAACGTACTGGTCACCGTATTAAAAATATCCGGTTGCCTAATGCATCATTCACGCCGGATCTACCCGTGCACAATACTACAAATGCGGATTTATTGTGGTCAGTACTGGAGCAACGAAATGTCTGAAAATGTTTTGATGTGGCTGTGAAAGGCCGCCAGCCTGGACCAAACTGAGATGATTTCGTTGCTGTTCAAATTGTTGGCAAATTGAGAGCTGAATGATTTGTACGACCACCAGCGTCAGATGAATACATTTGTTACAAATCATTCTGAATCTCGAAAACAATCATATTTTGGCAAACAGTTGAGAACTGTCATGGCAGCTAAGTTGAACCAGTGTGCAACGTTGGTACAGAACTTCCAACTTCCTTTTCGTTGCTGATTTAGCAACTTGAGCAATTTTCATATATATTTTCTTGGCCACCGAAAGGATGCCGAAAATGGGGAAGTAGCAGACGGTGGAAATTAGTGGACGAACAATATTCATCTCGAAACACAATGCTGTCAACCACGTGAGCACCGCCGACTAACAATTGGTGGCTTCTCAAGGATGATCTAGGCCACTGGTAACAGGGTGGTGCAAATTTTCAAAATGCATTTAGCCTAACGAACAAATATCAGCTGATAATTACGCCGTTTGGATTCCGCAATCACCAGCTAGAAAGCCCAGAGCACAGCACAGGTGTTTCGTCGTCCTTGTTAAGAATCAACAGTAACGCATGTCCACAACTGGTGGAATGGGAGGCGAATTTCAGACGAACGACTGTGTCAAACATTACAGCCGCTAGGCCATCTGGAATTGTTCCCGATTAATTAGCCCACTTCATCTTTGTATGATGTGATACTTGCTACTCGGTGGTTTTTCACGAACACCAAATAGATTTGTGCCGATGGTGCATAATAAACAGTATACTAATCAAATAAATGCGACAGTATTTACATGTACGAGGACAGTTTTCAGAAAACCCGGTAATCTTAAGACTTTTCGATGACTGCGCAGACATCTCTTCGACTGACTGATCTTTAACTAAATACGTCCATAGTTATATGACAGGATTCGGGGAAAAGTCTGGCAATTACTGTACATTTAGATATTAAGTCGTCTGCTACCATTAACCCAACTTAAGTCTCATCGACAAAGGAGAAAAATGAATGCATTGAACTTCCTCACCTCGAAAAGGTATTTCCAAGTGAGTTTACGCCATTTACTTAAAGAACATGCATTATTTCACGATGTCGACCAAAACCCTGGAATTAAGGTTTCCGCTGAGACGAGTAGCGAAAAGTCTATCAAATAGCAGCATGAGTGCCCTAAAAAGCAGACCGATTTTTCTTATATTTTGATAAAACTTGCATAAAGCATGCACTCTTACGCAATCTCGATCCTACAAGAATTTGGGTGTGCTTTTCAGGACCCTGTTCTGCAGAATGAAAGCCCTGATCAACCTGTTAAAGTGAGTATTATCAGTGAGGACTTTAGGCATCAATTATAAGACTTTCATTTGTAAAATGGCGAAAGAAAACATCATTGTGGCCATTCGCCACTGATAAAAGTGATGTCATCATTGTAACCTGTCTATGCTTGGCTAGTTCAGGCTTAAAGTTGGGCCAAATCCCATTGAAGTTACCAGGTAAGCGGGGTCGTGAAATGACGAATTTAATGTGACTAGATTTCGGGAAGGCAGGACCAACATGGACAAAGGGACGAGATTTGCATCAACCGACGACAGTCACGTTTAGTTCTATAAAGGCAACCACCTATTCACTCTACATTATTTGAATCGGTGAAATTGTAGTAAATGTTCTAATGTTGAGGTGACATTCATTCTCTGGAGAGAAGAGAGACAAACTTGAACGGTCTGACTGCGTCTGTGAGTAAACACTGCCCGACAGTGACAGGAGTTAACATCGTTTAGCCGAAGCACTATCATTCTGCTTGTGAATGTTCGCACCGTATGCTGCTTTTATATATAGAGCCTGTGCGATTTTGCGTACGTCCTCGTCCATGGCCTAGAAGGCCAATCATAGTAGACTACCATAACCAATAAAAGCTGAGCTGCATGATTCCAGTTAAATCAGACGTGGTAGCAGATAATCGCCATCTAAAACTTGCAACGAATGCAATACAGTGCGATTCAATAGGTGTAATACTATTCGTTGCAACATAGTTTAATAGATCCACCATATTTTGGTGCATGATTGGCTACACGATTTTTGGAAGAGCGGTTCACGACTGAGTGTAGTAAGTGCGGATCAGCCGAGAGGGTGTGTTCTCCGCTAAACAACCACTAACGGTCAAACGAAAATTTAGAGGAGCTCGAGACGCCAAAGTCACCGGTTATAAGCAGATTCAATAACAGCACTTTCAAGGAGGTTTTCAACCATCCTAGTCAAAGCGTTGTTCTTTATTGCAAAAAATAAGTATTCCTTCTAAATATGCGATAACTTTAGCAGGAAATTGAGTAGCATCAAACATTTTGCAAATTCTCTCGGAGCCGATGAGGATGATTCTTTGTCTCTCTTGGGAGATGTGAATGATGATGGAATACTGATGTTATTGGACAATTTGAAGCACAAATGCGCACACAACATCTGAAATAATCTCATCATCACCAGTGTCAATTTGGCCTAATGTGTGCGAAATAGTAGTTATCACTAAGCCACGGACAAATGGCATTCCCTGAATGAACCCAAATAAAAACCACAGTAAGATTATTAACAGCAAAAGGTCTGACAGTTTTTATCACCATACCACATTTTTGTCACATTGGTCACAGCAACGACTTAGTGCACATGATTTAGAAGGTAGTGTAAAATACGGGTAACCTATAGACAGTTGTGCCCGCAATTCAGCTAACACTCCAGCCATACATGTTCGTACGAACAGTAATCAAACTCGTAGTGTGATTTCAACAAAGATTTGTACTTTTTTACCTGCTACATCTGATCAACCTCATCTTTCATGCATTTCAACCTGTCTAATGAATACTGTGCAACGAGCTGAGTGGTTCTCGTGTAAAATGGTCGCAAATAGGTATTCTATGGAAGCATTTAATCAGATTCCTTTAATGACCTACTGAAAGTCAATAATCTTGGCTGCGGGTGCATAGTGATCAGTGAATGGTGTCTGAATAGGAGCTGATTTTTCCGGCCTTCAAGGCACCATAAACGGTTTACATATACCACTCTACAATACCACCCAAGAACATCAGTTTGCTTCATTGTGTATACTATCGCTGGTTGAAGAGCGGTCACTCTGACTTGAATAAACTAGTTTTGAGCAGCCAGTTGACAAAAGGGCTAGAAACCCAAAAGCAAATGACACGGCGGAGGCTAGGGTGGACTGGAACCCGATAGAACCAGACTGTGCATGACAGCAATCCAGACTGAACCTAGAGAAAAGACCACAATGGAGGTTCGTCGGGTCGCAGTCTGTTATTTTATTTGAGACCAAGAAAACGGAAGTAAGCAGACAAGCAGGGCTAGATATATATGGGACACATTTACGATTTGGCGTCAGTGGAACTTTTTCGATTGAGAGTAATAAGCGAAAGACTTAAACGTTCAGCAGTTTACAATGAGCCCTTGGAGCGTAGAACATTAATAAGTCCAACTATAAGCCTTAAATTAAATTGTCCCTTAATGCAATCGGAAAAAGCACAAATCTGCCTTTTTCTTGAGATTTTATTACCGGAAAGGTTATCAGGATGAGTCACAAATCAGGATACTCCCAGTGGCTAATGAACCAAGGTTTTACAACATAATCTACATCGATTATTTTTCTTTGCCCATACATGAGATGTCCACAGATCAATTTGATTTGTCATTAGAAAAGCTAACAGAGCAGTCAGAGACACATTGATGTCTGTGGTTTCTTTACTGACATATGTGCTTACCATCTGTTCAATAACAGTCACCAGAATGAAAGACCAGCTGTCTCACCCATCATAAACGAGTTTGGTCGACCTGTGACCGCAAAAATCATTATCTGATAGAACGATTTTCCCTTCCACCAATTTTTGCCCACGCCTGATAATTTAACAATTTTCCAAATATGCCTTTTGTACGGTGCTCAGAATACCTGCTAGTTACTACCTGAACCACAAATAGATTGACACAAATCAACAACAATCCTTAATCAAACGGAGAGTCTATATCACTCAGATTTCTGAAAGAATAAAACAAGAAATAGCCTATATAAAATACCGACACCGCTGCTCTTTAAACGCCTTCATTTCAAACTTTATCACCAAATGTATGAGCACTCTAGCCTAAATCATCATTCTCTATAGCAATAAAATCAAACAGTCCGAATTACACTGATTGTGCCATTCAACTCAGGACCCTACACTAATTTAACAGGATGGCGTTTAGTCTCCAGAAACAATCTGTTGAATATTCTATTACATCAGTTCTTCGTGAAAAAGAAACTTCATTTGTATGTTTCCGACACTTGCTTCGTCATGTTATGTCAAAAAGGGCAAAAACCACAAGACCGCTGCATATTGACTGCAGCATTTTTGGGGCGATCTCAAAATTAATGAAGCTAATTACCGCTGATCCAAGGCCGAACGCAGCTAAGTCAATATGGGTGGGTCTTGATTCAATTTTCTCTTCCCATGTTTCCCTAAGAGTAGATTCGATTTCGTCGGTGCCGTGCGAATTTTGTCAAAAAAATTGAACTCAGAATTCAATGTTGTTCAAAATACGAAAACAAAAGCAAAAATAAGTTTCTTCATGAGAAATTTACTCTGTTTTAAGGTAAAAATGATCAGTAATACAGTTTATTTCTCCCCCCCATACTGCCTAATAGCAGCATCAGTCAAAACTATCGATGTGCTTGTGTTTGTTTTGTGGGCAAACATCCTGGTTTTTCTCTTGCGACCAGAAAAAAGTTGAACAAAAACTAAGGTAAATACCCATGAAGCAACTAACGTCCGCAATAACCTCTCTACTGGCTAGCTGAGTTTTTATCACGAAATGCAGCAGAAGATTAGAAATCGCGCATTTCCTGAACCCATTTGATACGCACCTGGAATACATCAACATTTGCCATTATTCCGGTTCTACAAAACGATTCACCAATATGGGCTAAACTGAAGTACACTAGAACTTTCGTACTAATCCCGGGTTTTAATCCTCAGATACAAGAATTTATTGAAAACGGATCCAAATTGCATTTATTCCACCCCGTTAGGATAATACAGAACAATTTAGGTGTCTTGAGTGTACTTTCAGTCTTAAACTTTCACATCGTTCAACATCTCGTAAAATTTCAAATCTCAACTCAGAGCTAGTTCTGTCAATTTTCTTGTTGTCAGCCTAAATATAAATCAAGAGTGAATATTTCACATGGACTAGAGTGCGGTTGAACTGTCAAGATTTGCTCTTGGATTATGCACAGCTTCGACATCTAAGTGAAGAATTTCCCAAACCATTCGCAAAATCCGTCGTTCATCTGTGATGACGAGTAGATTTTTGGACATCTACTTTATAATACATTGCACTGAATTAGTAATTCTTAATCGAATAATTCATTTTACACTTAAAATTTCTAGATTAAAATCCTCAGTGAACAGATTCAGTCGTACATGCAACCAACTAGCACATGATATTACTGAATCCAACCCATGTATTTTCAACTTAACAGTTCGTCTCTTTTACTAATCTACTTGACCGAAATTTCGACAAATTTGTCCAAGGATGAATCAGTGCACCATTATTCTTATGCCCTAACTGCTTTGGGAACCGAGCAATGGCAGTGCCTCAAAATGAAATTAAATTCAACGCTCCATCGAAAACTCGATCTTCTTAGGCTCGATCTCAGCGGAACAGAGTTCACTTCTGTCGATGCCTTCACCTGACCTGTACGCACACTGCTTACCAAAGTTCATCTTACAAGACATTCTAATATCTGTGAACCGGAGTTACGGTCAACAAAAATTTTCAAGGTCTTTGAGAACAGGACCGAATGACGTAAGGAGTGTATCGAAAAATCGATGCGTCTTGTATTGGTTTTTAATTGTGAATAATATAATGTTAATAACACAGCCTTGTTGGTAGATGCAATGCGCAAACGTTTCGACTACCCCAGGTAGTCTTTCTCAAGGCGTTTTATAATCAAACTGCAAAACTTGCCTTGAGAAAGACTACCCATAGAAGTCGAAACATTGGTCTTTGAGAACAATTGCAAAGAGAATGTTTATTTTGCCAAACGAGTCTGTTTCATTCGCACTGCGGCTTCAGATTTCTGCCAACGTTGAAATTGAGGCAACCTTTCCACTATTTGCAACAGATACGACAAAATTTTACCTACAATATTTGTTTTGCAATTAGAGACGATAGGAGCGTAAAATATTTCATTTCACGAAAGCGGAAAACTCGATTGCACTAGCCGAAACGGACGCAATAAACAAGATTAGTGACATCTCTTCAACTTTCATTTTATCATAAAATCAGTATTCATTTCCGGCTTGTACGCCTAATATCGACGATTCGGCAGCCGGAAGTTAGGAGCTCGAAAATCGTCAATTGATTTGCTCCAGCATCTCGAACTAGCATTCTCCACACTCGTCATCTTATTGGTGATAATCAGTTTGTCGAAACTAATGAAGTAAAACTATACTGTTTAGGGAAAATAAAACAAATTATTTCTGAATTGATGGCAGATGGAATGAACTTAACAAAAATAAATTTTATTGTACTTCTCTTTTATGCTATTTGGATTTTCTTCCTCTAAATTTTAAGTAGTTTCATCTTACGTGCACACGATGGCAGTAGACTTAAGAAGAAACAAGGGGTAGCGAAAATTTCTCCGTGTTACTCAGTTTCACTATTACTGGTTTCCACAGGGTCTATTAGGACTGCTCAACTAATGTAGCAAGTTCAACAGTGGAAACACCTCTTTTTGATGTGACTCCGGCTAACAACAGGAAATTTCGATTATCGGCGAATTTTGATTCCCTTTTACATTCAAAAAAACACGTGCTTGACGAAAGTTAGACATTATGATAATAAACTGACTCGAAATGGTCTGCGCAGTAACTTGCTTTGGGCTGATCTACACAGAATAACAGTTGACTCGTTAGGACTTGGAGAAAACTATCAATCAATTTTAATGATTTCCACAAATACAATCTAGAAACTAAATCAAAGCCATTGCCATGCAAACAGAATTATTCCAAAGAAGCAAAATAGGATCACGTGACTGTCAAATGATGTCGTTTGACTCCTTTAAACAAAGTCTATAGAGCGACTTTGCTTCTTCTAAAACTGCTTATTCAGTCATCCCTTCTCGAGGAACAAAGAGGGACGGAATCAAAGTCATATCTGTTTTGCCCGATATTCTCCTGTAAGTGCGGAGGTGCATGCACGTCTTCTTGATAGGTTTAAACTCCCATTCACCAAGGTTTCCAAGGAATAATTTGTTTACCCGTATTGAGTTTCACACGTGCAATACTTTTCCAGGGAGTTGAAGTGCCCTTTGATATCTTGTTGATCCTAGACTGCATAAAGTTGGGACGATTCCACAGGCATGCAAGCTTACTCGCTCATAAAAACACCACGAAGACAAGGTAAACAACTGTCTGGCCCACTTTTACAAAGCGCATTAAATTTCGAAGTTAGTCATTCTGGACAATGACGAAAAAATCATTGGTCTTTCTGAAGGCCTACCGCACAGATTTTCCTGCGGTCGAAAGTTTTATCTGACTAATTCTGAATAGAGACCGTGTCCGAATGTTTCTACGGACTGCGTGCTCCCAGTGACAGATTCAGGCGTCCATGCGAACGGCTCACAACGATTAAGCAGGAATACATCGATGCGCGCATTTTTCTTGCATGCACAGACACTGTATCACGGAGTAGTTTCGCGGGACTCGGTCTAATTACGCCTTTGGTCGCCTCCGTCGGAACAAGTGTAAAGAATAGGAAGTGCACGGGAATCGAATGAGTCACTTTTCTGGTCACGTGAATACTGTAGCGATCTACAAACAGGATGGGTAAAAAGCAAGATTTCGGGCAACGAAAACAATGACAACAGTAGGAATCGCGTTGGTATTCGCATTCCTAGTGTCTAACAAGAAGGTTCACGAGAGTAACTTATCATGAGATCACTAGAAGAACTCATGCTCAGTTGTCTCCATATTTAAATCACAAGTTTGCTGGGTGAGATTATCGGAACGAAGTCAAAATCCAACCTAACACGAACTCGAGAAATGGCGCAGAACAGTAGAGGAATGGTGGATGGGCGTTCATGTTGAACAACGGAAAACTAATTAACTTTCTACCAGGGATATGCAATACCAAATTTTGAGCAAAGAACAACTAAGGTATAGTCATGGTTTCAGGACTTCATTTTCCCGTGTAGCAGAAGAGCGACAAACTGAGCAAATATTATCATGCAGATTTGTGGATAGAATTGTCGTTTGGGACTGTATAGGTTACGTAAGCTCCCGAACCAAGCCTCGTGCTTGGTGAATGTGAACGGCGACATTCACAGATGAACACATGCTTTTATCTTTTCTCCCAGCTGATTAATCAGTTTCGTTCACTAGTCTCATAATTATAGACTTTATTTTATGACACTTAGAAATCAACGGCTATTTGATCCAAAAACTCCGCAACTGTTTTCCACCGAAATTAATAAACCAACGTGAAATTAGCAAAATATCAGCAGAGCCTTTTGCGTGCTCAAAGCAACTAACAACTAATTTAGCAAAGGTAGAACCAGGAGATCACAAATATCTCCGTATCATCCGAATGAGTATAGGTCTTGCAAAAACTGAGACCACAAGCGTTACATAAACAAATTTCGCTCTAGTATGCATCATGAAAATAAACGAAATACTTGAGTTCTTATTCCAGTTATTCGCGAGAAGTGGCAAAGCCTATCAGCAGAATTCCGTAAGACTTCGTTTTATCCGGTGAGCAGGTGCCAGAAATTTTGTCCGTATCCGATTTCTGATAGCGGGCGCTTACTACAATCGTGACGCATTACGGGCCCTCTAGGAAGATTAATTGAAACCTATTCACAACCAAGTGATGCATATCTAACTAGAGATGAGGTCATACCGGGCACTGGTAATCGGCGGAGCCGCCACTTTCCTCCGGTATTATTTCCACTATTTTTATCTGGCGTCCATCAATTCCAATAGATTACGTTTAACTTAGGAGTTGAATAGTTTCGAAATTTCGACGTCAATATACACTTTGCTGGTGACTCATTAAATCATCACGTCAGGGCATCAGTTAACTTTTTGGCAGCATCAAGATTCAGGATGTGGTATTTTTATACGAAGCATTCTTCTGACTTAAGCAAATTTCCACACTCAGGGTAAGTCAAGTTGATAACAGTTACTGAGCACGCGATAACGGGTAGAAAATTCTTGACAGTGTTGCATAGAGTTTCCTTCAGAGGAGTGACTACTTTCTTGTTTTCTGTTCTTACAAGTAAGGGAATATCTCCATCGCCGTTAGTGGTAAGTTACACTGATCCATTATAAGGATTTTCTCATTCTGCGCGTACCAAGTTGAACATGTCAGATGGATATGTAAAAATGGCACAACAATTTTGAATAATTTCTTGCTAAGAACGTTTACTTTCTAAATGTTCACGCATCCGTCAACGAAATCAACGGGTCGCGGAGTAAACCCGCTACTGTTTTCCAGGATAACTCTATACATTGCCTTCTTGTGTAGAAAACCCACAAACCAAATTCACTGAACGAAAACGACTCAGATATTTTTGCCCTATATCTAGAAAACGCAGCATGAAATATTGATAATAAGCCACCATGAGGGTGGAAAAAAAATAAACTATCGTGGAATTTTAACAAGAATATAACTAACTCTGTGGTTATTTTAAAATGTGATTCATTATCTCTAGTTGAGACATGTGCACAGCACAGCTGGTTCGCGTGGTGGTCTCATCTGGTTCAAAAGACTGGGCAGGCTTCAACACAAAAGTTTAATTTGATTTAGAGTTGTCAGTTAGTTGCTCCTATTTCTTACATTGTCGTGAAAAACATCCCCCTCTTTTTAGTTCACTGCTTGATAATCACGACAACGACGTAAGCTATTTAAGCAACGCGCCTAAACGATCTTGAGTAAGGACCAACTTTTGTCAATCAACATCCCTCGGAAGTGGCAATTCTACTGATCAGAATTGGCAATGGCTATAAGATCCTAGCTGAACTAAAAATATTCCAACTTCCGCCGGAAAATAGAGGTAATCCAAGCTAGAGTATTCGAACAATTGAGCTAGTTGGCACTTACGATTACAAACTGGGATGAACATTAGGACCCATCTGAACAAGTTTCTGGAATTTCCCTGCTCCACTAAAGTTCTGTCTCTCAGATTCAGACGAGGTTACCTTTGATAGCCAGGGTCCGATAAATTCCAAATGGCCTAATAACAGCCAAAAATTGATGCATTACGAAGAACGTGAAAATAAACTAAAGATAATTGTTGTCATTTTCTCAAACCTCTTAAATATTAGAACCTTCAGAATATGGGCAAGGAAGAACTAAAGAATAAGTCACAACCTGTGGTACTAGTTTATACATATTGTTAGGAAAGAGGAAGATAGCGATAAGACTGCCGTGACCAGACCTATTAGAAAAATTGATTTAAAACCGTTACCAATGCATGCCTAAAAGATGTCACCTTGGACCGGGGACTTATAAAATTTCTATAACAAAAGTAAATTAAAATACAGAATGAGGACTCCACATAATGAAATCAACCGCCAAGAAGAAGAACAAATTAAGTCAATGTGTACAACGATCTCCCGCATTAAATAAATAAATCCACGAACGATCGAAAATATTAATAACCATGGTTGAATGAGTTGGCTAACTTTTGCAGGAATATGATGGTGAGAACTGATTTTTAAAGCCACAGTATTTCATTTATTCGGATGACTCTTCCTCAGAAATATGGGGTATTCATTACTGCAAATAATAAGCGACATCTACGCTCCTAGGTGATTCAAGAGTAAACAGTATACCAAGAACTCACTCTCCTGAATAACAACTGATTCTGAAATGCCTGACATTTCAATCTCATCTAAACCATTTGTGGTTCTCTCTAATATGTTTTGGAAACTGCTCTGAATCATGACTGACCAAAATTCACTGACTTTAAAATCAAATGAGAAACCGGCACAGACTTGTTCCAACGGTTTGATATGTCTGTCCCAGTTTCACATTTGACTGTTGCGTCAGTTAACGCTTAATTATTGTTGGTGTCAGTTTTCAGGTGAAATGCACCCCGTGCTATCTGAACCAGCTGTGGGATCTTGCCGAGAGTAAAAGGATGGCCTCCCATATTCACATTATGATCTGTCCTTTCTTTGTAATTGTAATGATTAGTAATCTTTTAAATGATATCCAAGTGAAAAAGCCATAAAATCGTTGTAACATCAGTATTATGACTAACACAGTTTCCTTTCCAAAATACTTTAAGTTGACGAATGCTGAAATCTATTTATCTTCTTACAATAAACATATTTGGGCATGATATATTTTTTCAGGTTACTCCAGACTAAACAGGCTTGCTAATCAGACAGATCAGATGGACTACCTGGATATTTTTATCACGTTCCATTATTTAGATCAACTCAACAATTCACTGCCAACAACATGAAATCTGAACTTATATTCAGCGTTTGAACTGTAATGCTGTGAATGGATACGGTCGACAGTAAAAACGTGGAAAAACAAATAAACCGACTGTCATTATTGTCAGATGTTTTTAGGATCCTCATTATCGGATTTGTCTATTATTGGAACCCTACCTACCGCATAGAACTGTACAAAAATGAACTAAAGCATTTGCAGTATCTACTGGATGGACTCCCCGCTTAGGTACGAATGAAGACTGTCAGTTTACGAAAAACCTTTTTGAGACAATTTGTAGGCTGGTATCGAGTGTCACTTAAACCGGGTCAAAAAATGGACCTAAATTTATTCCGACTCCACCATATCCCCACCAGGTCCTCAAATTTCAGCGCTACCCTGTTTAAGCGATTCCGAAGTGACTCAACTTCGCGATACCATTAGCCAGTAAAAAAGCAAGTGGAACAAGCGGAGGCAAGCGCCCACCTCCTTCGCACGCTTTCCAAAACAAGGAAACCACATTAAATAAGACAAACATATATGTGCAATTAACTCGCTCGCATCCAGATTGGTGTGAACCGAATCAAGCTCGACTTAATTCAACAGAATTTTATGGTCCATGTAACTGCTTTTTCCATACTGTGAAGGCAGACTTAAAGCAAGCCTAATCGTCCCTAATGAGTCATATGTGGTAACTCAACTGACAGTAACCAGCCCTTAATAATAGAATATCACAGCATAGGGATTTTTACCTAGTCGATTAAGTCATGTTAAAACATTTATCAAGTCTCGTTGCGAAATGTTGGCAGTTTTCTTTGAGTTTGACGCAGCTGATCATTCTCGGCTCAGGCGTCTAGTTCTTCGCAACCTCCGACTCTCGAATTGCCGGGAATTCGGTTTCATTGATGGAAGATGCCGATCAGCTGTTATACCGCTTTATATCCCCGAAAGACACCTTGATCTACGGATGATTTACCAATTCAGCCTCGGAGTTGTCAGATTTGAGTGACGGTGTATGGAATGCACATGAAAAAGGAAGAAATTTAGTCAACAGAGCTGCGGTATTAGCAGAAAACAAAAGTGTATTTGAACGTTTAGACAACGTTAACAACATTAGCTGAAAAGAATCCTTGCGGTTGTAATTCCAAAAGATGAAACGCAAGTCTCTTTCTTTATCCTTCCTGTCATCACTGTGATAAGAACCTTTTGCTGAGCAGAATCTTTCAAATAAAACGCGATGCAAACAGATCTGAAGTGGCTGTACCAAGGCTTATACGACGGCAGGCGTTTTCGCCCTTAGGTGTGACTGTAAAAAAAAATTTGCTAATCTAAAATGAGTGGATATAAACCAGCTGATTGCTCGCCAGCTGTTTGCATTTGGAATGTCTAGCTTAGGCAGATGCACAAAAACACACCGAAAACACCCAAATCCTTGGAATACGGTGCACACAAACCCGGTTTGTCTGATCAAGTACACACTGATGAGAAAGTGGGAAAGAAAAAGAAACGCTGATGTCATATTGATGACCTACAGGGCATGTCTTTTCTTTTGTTTACAAATGTATCTCATAAACCAAGGGCCCACTTAGACCCAATGACATCTTTCTCATTCCGATGAAAGTAATTATTGTTAATCTTTTCCATAATAGCTGAGTCGGAAATTCGACGACCACCAAGCATGTTCCCGATGGAATGAGTTTGGTCGTTTTCAACTATCTCACTTGTAATGTCTCAAAACCTGCCCCTTTTGGATTACCAAAATGTCTCAGATGGAACTGAACAGACAAAATGAGAGAAGGATACATCCGCATACACGCGGAATATCATTCAAATGTTTCAGTAATTCACCTCAGTATATGACGGGCAAGAAGGGAAAGTCCTCAGTCAACATACGATAAATCTCATTTGTCACCAGGTGACATTTACAGTGCCAATTCACGGCAGTCTACAGCGCCCTTAACTCCACAAGTTCCACCATCCACCACTCAACCAAAGCGCGGTGTCATCCTGTCTTTTTAAGCAGGGTACCTAATCCGGTTGGATTCACACTCCTGTCCAGTGATTTTTATCATGAATATATTTGTTTCTATTTCGATGAGATAAAACTGATCAGCTAAGAGAAACAAGCTGAGCATTGGTTCTGATCTGATCAGTTTGTACCAAGCTGGATTCAGGTTGGATCCCACAATCCGCTGGCGTGGCCGGAAATTTCCTGATTCGTCTTCGACATTTTGGACAATTTCCCATTGGATTTGTCAGATTTTTGTCATTAGATCGACGACAACCGGGGGATGAGAATAACTGAATGTCAACCTGTTTCCCAACCAAATTGATGAACAACTTGGTGAACAGTCGTAAAGCGTGTGTCTGTTACTAAATTGACGGTGCTTTCAGTTACTTGAACATCCGGGAAGTGGTGGAACCAGCGCGAGCTTCTAAATCAGGTTGGTATTTTTGTACACAACGTCATCTAAATGAAACCATCTTTATTTCGTTTTGTTTCTAGTTCTTCAGAAAAGAGAACAGAAGGCTCGCTGTATAGGCATGATTGAACAGGGAGAGCGAGGAAATGTAATAGCGTCACTGCCTGTCTTGGTTGTGTCTAGCCAACCAATTTTACTCAGAAACAAAAGACTGCAAGTTGTACAGAAAGGGGAATAAGAATTTTCGAAGCGATGAGTTATGGTGACAGTGATACGCGTTGTGTCATGGTCACTAAAAATCGTACCTGATAAGAGCATTTCTAGATTTTGTATTCTGTTCTCAAGCATGTTCTGTAAAAACAATCAACCATGATGTAAACACTCGCTTCAAGGTACGTTTGATCACCTTTTTTTCTTTTTAACCATCTTTTTTCACGCTACAATAAGGAGCGTCTTTCTTAACGACGGAGCCACAATCATTGAGACGGTGTTCAAATGGCCAGCTGTTCGGCGGACAGGGGAGCTTGAGCCCAAGACATTTATTTGGAAAAGTCACAATGTTGACCGTAGGATTGTCACTACAAGGATTGCCTACCTGCACTTTTAATTCTAACCTGTCTGCTTTCAAAAGCATAAAATAATACGGGTACGGGAAAGTTAATAGTTATCTATTCGGAAATAAAAGTGCGTTCGATATTTTTAAAGACATTTTATAGGGGAAAGGAATAAATTTACCCGTGAAAAACAACCTCGACGAAAAACTGAAGTAAAATAGCCTTTTGTTGATGCAGAATCCACGTCGACTCTTTCCAGTGAAGAAAAATCTCAGTGAAAATGAACTGCTCCACGTTGCTTCGTTACATGGATGGTGGATAGTGATGCCCATCGTATCAAACCCAGTGCAATTACTGGGCTGTGTCAGTTGAATAAACTGGTTCCGTTTTCTAGTTTTTGGAACCTAGCTGTTCGTAGACTAAATGCAACCATGCAGTTTCCTATTTCCCATTTCAGATGAATTTATATAAGTAATTGGGGAGTAATTCAAGCTGCTGGCAAAGTTTGAACATTGTTCTTTTTATCCCAATTACTCGTCTATATTTAACTCTCAGCGGTAGCATATAAGCACCTAGTAAATTTACAAAGTCAGTGTTTGGTTTAGCTGCTACAAACCGTTCGTAAATTGCACGATGAAGATATTTCATTTCCCTCGTATTCTCCCCTATTAAACAGATCTGAATAAATAAGATTTAGAAAATTGCAAGCTAGTCACTGGAAGCTACCAAAAAAAAGCGGGAAACGGTTGTTGCAGACCTATCTCGAATGAGGGTTATTAGGTCGTCAGAAAAGGTAAGAGGAAAAAATGCTGTGTTTTGTCCTCGGAAGTTCTTCAAGTTTCAGCAGGAAGCTGCCGGATTTTTAGCATATTCACAGCGCGCTTTCATTTGATTCTACTATTGTTGTAAGCTCATAGTGAAGTGCCGAACACAAAATTGATCGTTTTCTGGTAATTTTAAAAACTTCCAGGCATATCCCGGCAGTAATTTTTTAACTGTGCCTATTTGGAATGAGGCAAAAAAATGTGTATTGTGAGACTAATCAAACGCATGTTCAGAGCTTTATCAGTTTACATTTCACACGCTTCGGGATAGGTACATTCTCAGTTTCATTAAGTAGAAATGAAAGACAGTTTATCTTGATTTTGAAATCAAGACTTAGAAAACTGTCCCCGTGATATCGCTATGCAGAAACCTGGAAGATCACCGAAATATGAAACATGGTATCTTCGCAAAAATATCAGTTCGTTCGACTTCATTCAGAAGCGGTAAATGTGAAGAAAAGTAACGTCAGATGTGTCGATAAATGTTGGTGTTAAAATGACGGCAAGTATTTACGGATTCTACCGAGAACGCCAACACTTCTTATGACAGGCACGCTACCAAAACTGTGAGGGGATAGCGTTATATAAAAAAGGTATGATAAAATAATATTTGTACAAATTTGGTGAGTTTTGAAACATTGTTTTTCGGCTCTATACCATAGATGTGAAGTGCCAGTAAACTCTGGTGATGTGCCGACAAAATTCATAGAGATGAGATAAAATCTAGCTGACTATCTGGGTTTTTGTTAAACATTTTTTTGGTGAAGTACTTCAGTATGCTAGATATAAAGTGGCGACTAAAAATACGCCATCATGAACTTGCCTCATTTAATATGGTATTATTCAGGCAGATAATATGACAATCAGGAGCATATAGAAGGAGCGTTCTGATTCCACTGAGTTCTTCGGATTCCAGCACGGACCTGTTCGAAGACCTAAAAATGGGACACGTGTGAAACAATTAGGGAAATATGAAAGTAGTATTAGACTACGTTCATTCACATGAGATATTTGTAAAGTAACCGTGATTCCTTCTTCGCGAAATTTGACATAAAAAACCCAAGTATTCAACCATGTGTGCAAAAAACGCGAAATTCATTTCCGATCAATTATTGAAATTTTTGCATTCATAGTTGTGGGACAGCGCTATTCAGAATTGTGTTTGAAATGTGCTTTCAGACTGAAAACCTGCTAGTGGCTTATTCTGGTGGATGAAAAAATTACCTTATGGGTCATTTTCAGGAATACAGATTTTAAAACGAAACTGGAAATTTTGCAAAAATGTCTTCCCTTTCACTGATGATTGTTGTCTCTCTTAGAATGGTATTACACGTGCGAGTGTTTGGACAAAGTGGAAAACTCTGAGCGGATTCCAGTAATAAATGTCGTTAACTCTGGCGACAGTGGCACCCGATCGCCGATGGTCAATTTAGCTATGCATCAGTCACAACGAGTAGGTCAGAGTTTCGGATTCCAGATCCGCCAATCACTGGTGGTAGGCGACAATGTCCTGTCGCCCAGCTCGTTACCACCAATAACATAATGAAACCTTATACTTTTCTCTGCCTGTCCCGAGGTCGTCGGTACCGGGTACCACTCCTTCATGTAGTGGGCTCGGTCGGCTACACGGTGTGACCCTTTCACTCCTCTCATTCATAAAAAAAGAGACAACCCACAAATTGTCAAACCTCATTCAGTTTGAAAAAGTTTTGGCATTGTAATGATCTTTAACGAGTAATTTAAATAAACAAACACGATAGATTCAGAACAGCTATCAGTCAATAGCACGATGTGAAAAAGAAACTAGAATTATCCTTCCAACGACCAGACTATAATTCTGTAACGTTTTCCTATTTCGCAGAATTCCCGATTGACAGAAATTTATACATATGTGGCACACATCACTTTTCGGACAAAGTACTGCCGACGGCTAAAAAGTTAAAAACATTTTATTATTTCACTCTAATAAAGTGGACAACATAGAACCACTCTTCTATATATGAATGATTTCTGAAATAGTTCGATATCGAAGTCAAAATAATTATATTGTGTTGTGTTGTACTGCATTGGAATTTGGCGAACACAGGTGTCAAAAACGACGAATCGTCAACTCATCAAAATACAGTGGAAAAGAACGGAGCTAAAATTATAATATTTAAAGTTATGGGAGACGGTGGAGAAAGTCACAACTTGCTCCTGGTCAGTGAGAATTAGGGGTAAGTAGGGAATGGACGAGTTAAACATAAAACCTCATTTTAATCAGTCAGTTTTCATATTGATCACTGGTACATCGTATGCATACCGCGTACACTTGTAGCAAATATGCCATCGACATGGCTAATCTAAAAAAATATCGGAACAGACAGTCCCCTACCTTTTGCAACAATGATAACGGCTAATGGTGTCAACAACAGATCCCCCATGTCCAGCTGGGATAAACTTCCAAAATCACTTCTATCAAAATCGAATTGTTCTCTGACAAAAAGATGTTCTAATTAATTTATCACCCTTGTATTGTACATGAATTCAGCTGGTAGGTCATGGATCTTTATGCTTACCGAAACCTTGAGAGAACGGTCAGCCTCTGGTTATTTCCTTGAAGAGTGGTAGTTCTACCAAATATTATAAAGAATGGAAGCTAACAAGAAAACTCGGATTGTTTTCGGCTACCGTAAATGCAAGTTTTTCTTTTGGTTGGTTTCACTATAAACCGAGAAAAGCGCGACCACGGTGCGTCCGACATGACGTCACTAAGTCAGCTGTGAAACCAATCAAATTTCCATCGAAAAATGTGCAGCTTAAAATGGTGAAAGTATTAGTGCGCCATTGAATGTAGAGTTAAAGTATAAATAGATAGCTGACGCACGATTTTCATCTCCAGCCCTTTGCCATGCTGACTTCACTGAGCTGCAAAGCGGGACCTGTCAAATTATTGCACGATCACGTTCTGTGGCTGGCGATCTCACACTCCCGCCACATGACAACTAGGTGCATTGGCAAATTTATTAGTTTATGCAGACCTCTGAACACGACACTCGAATAGGGACATTGTGCATAAAACAAATCCGTGACATACAGCGGCCAAGTAAATTCGAAAATCAAGAGCTAACATCTGGTCCCAGAACTACTCCAGACAGCTTTCATCAGCATTGGCAGTATTTCTATCAAACACAACCAATGCTAAGAGACTGCTGAACTTCAGGAAGACGACTGGTCTAAGTTTCTATCCTAAACTGTGCTTTTCTTTACCAGGGAAAGTGATAAAATCAAATGAGTCCGCACAATTATGATGTTTGAGGAACACTCGGATGATGAGAAGAACAGTGATTAGAATGATATATTGCATACATATTTATATGGTTCTCATGAAACTGAGGATGTATTACGTGTCATCGGAAGCACAAAAAGAACGTAAACAACAACCAATAAAGAGGAAAGAAAAAGAAATAACTTGCAAAGTTCAGCGGACATACGATGACTCTTTTATTCTTTATCTTCACATCACAAGATATCTGTCGAGATCCATGATACCTAATGGACTTGTTACAAACTCTGTAACCCAAACAGAACTGTAGGATTTGATCAGAAGACCTTGTCCTAAACCGCAAGGTGCTGAAACAATCTGAAAGTCAGGTAACCCACTGTGGACCGGTGATTTGTTATTGAGTTCATACCCCCTTTTGCTGGAGTTAGTTATCTTGGGTATCTAGTGCGTCCCTTTGCTACAGATGCCGGTGTGTTGCGCACCCCATTCATCGTTGGATGGAATGACAGTTTATCCGTTTCCTCTGGACTGACTACCAAACATTGATAAGGACACAGGGCCTTCAGTACCAACACCTTCATCATGAGAGGACGATGCGCCGGACGTCCATGGTGGAGGCTATTTGAAATGCGCGATCATTTGGAAGCCTGTTAAAAGATGCTCAGAGTGAGTAGCAGGTTCGGAAAGTGGGATACTCACCCCGATCACGCCGAGGCATTTGAGTGATGGTGAAGGTGAAGTCGATGAAGCGGAGTCCGAAAATGTTCATGATTCGGAAGAAGAATATACCGGTGACTTGGATTACTAATATTTTTCCTATTATTGCATTACGGAATGCTAATTAAATCCCTTGCCAAGATGACAGTTGATCACAATACCCAAAAGGTTTCCCATTTCACTAGAGAGTATTTCAGTTTGCAGTTGATTTGGCCAAATCTTGAAGAATGGGAACTGGGCACATTCATCTGACAGAGAAAATTCGAGGCAAATTGCTCTTTCCCAGGAACATCTAACAGAAATTGTACCACTCTAATGTGCAAAATTTTGAGGTCGAAAAAAGTTAGGTTTCCTCAAAACGGTTGCCATGATTTTTTCTATAATATTGCGTTTCTTCGAATTCTCTATTGCCCCTTGTCAACCTTAAGGGAAACCATTGCAAACTGAAGGAAGTTCTCTTTAATATGCATCGCAATATGAAGAGAAAATGAAGAAATCTGTTTGTCAACAGTTAAATGTTGGCCCAACGGATTTTAATTTTCCAGAGTTCAAGAAGGAATACAAGAAAGAAACTGTCATCTATTGATGTCAGACGCGGGCAAAAACTGTGAGTGTGACAGTGAAATTCCGACCAATTCCTTAAAATATTTCGTATTAAAAAGACCTTTGTAACGGTGAGCGATAAAACTTGATTACGAACTGTCCTGGACACCTACTCATTACTGTGAATTTATTAAAAAGATGGAAAACTTCGGATATCGTTTTATGCCGCTCGACCGCCACTCACCTTCTGATCTTATGCACAAGTGAATTTCATGAGGTTCTGGTCACCTGACTTAGTATTTCATTGTGGATTCCGAACAGCAGATATGAGTTCCAAGCAGAGGAAACACGGCCTCCTATATATATCTACATATTTGCATATATATATATACATATATATACACATATATGACACCAAAACAAAGCACACCGGGAAAACACACCGAAGTTATCATGAAATTTACTGAAATGGCAAAATCTTTAAAACAGAAGAAAGTTACAAAACCGATTATCTGCCGAAATTAGTTGATCTGCCATTCCCATGTATGTATGAAGTGTCAAAGATGTTTATAAAAGTTCTTTAAGATCATTAGGGAAAGGGTTTGAACGCGAAGAGTATTCTCTCCCTAGTATCCATATTTGGGTATTCGCAGACATAGTACTGCGCGAAAACTGAATTTATTGTATTCGCATATGCCCATTACAAGCTTTTGGTTGTAAACCCCTGAAGTAATTAGTCTAAAAGCAGTTTCGTCCTATCCAAGAGCTGTTCATGAGCAGATGGGTAGGTTTAAAGAAATATCATAAGGGATTAAGAAAAACCGCCGCTCAGGCCGACCCAATCGCTCAACTGACATTTTTACCAAATGGTCGTAAGTGCACACACAAGCCAGAAGGGAATCAATGTTTTTGTTTGTGATTCCAAGACCGTCGGTGATAGGACAAACACAATGACTCATCCTACGTCTACTCTATCGGAAAAACAGCATCCCTTCACCACAACAGAAACTGACGTCTTTCGAATAAGTACTGATGAAAATACGGATACAGCTTTCGGGTCACCGTAAGGCAACGTGCTTCTGTTACGACCGTGAACCGAAACATGGGTCTGCCGAGAGAACCATTCGACCTAATGAGGTCAGTTCTCCACAGGCGAATCTCAACTTGCACTGACACCTTGGTCCGGAAGCCCAGTGAACTATGGGTCAGATCAGATATGGAGCTGAACGGATGCACACATAAGTCGTTCACTGGAAACGACAAAACCCGAATTTCCTTGATCCATAGGGGCCGAATTCTAGGAGAGCCAGATGTCTATGATAAATGGGAACTTAGTTCCAGTTCGCTAACGGCAGTAATCCAGGAAATTCGACAAACTTACTAATTTATTTGTAAATAACATGTTGCTCTTTCTGTTACGACATTATGGTGCTAGTTTTGCACAAACTTTCTCACCCTCTGAAATAACCCAACAGAAGCACTGAGAATGTTTGGAATATCAGATATTCAATTATAAAATTATTATTGAGCCAAACTATACCGACCAAGCTGGTATTAATGGCCGTTTCTCGATCACCTCATTTCAATATGAAGCCTGATTACGTCGTTAACAACTCCACTTGGTTACCGATACTAATAAACTTATATCCATATATTTTTGCGAGTGAATGTTATGCTAATGATTTTCTATATGCTCAGTGGGGAATTTTTTATGGAAATTTTTCAGCTTAATTGTTTAGAAAACAGCCACGTTATCATGAACAATTCGGCCGCCTAATCGTAACCTGGTCTGAGTTCCAGCCTGGATTCAGGGCAGAGCCGAATACCACCTTGGGTTGCAACTTAGGAAAAGTCCACCAGTAACGGTGATATCCGTAAATAAATTGGCCCAGGATCACTGAGTAAGCGGCCGCGAACAAGCGGCGGCAGCATCAGAGGTACGGTGCACTTTGCCTGACAAGCTTTCCACTTAAAGTGTGTCACAACAGTCCTGTTTTGGAACTGTGATGTAGTGAGGATAGGCTGCCATCCAAATAAGGTCATTGCGCCCTTTACTGTTCCACTGACCCTGAAGGGATTCATGAACTGATTAGATATTCACTGGTGAGCTTGGAGTAGAGCTACTATCGTACAGGTAACAGTTGCTTGCACAAAGGCTGTAGGTTTGTCCTCGAATAAGCAATACTGCTGCAGATAGTCCATTGTCATCATCATCATCGTCATCATCATCATCATCATCATCATCATCATCATCGTTCAGCGTTAAACAGCAAGGCAGGCCTCACTGACCGCTGCCGTTCCCCAGAGTTACACGTTTATATAAAAAAGTGAATATCCAAGGGGAACAGGGAGTGGACCTACACAGGCGGCAAAAGGTAAGATACTGCTGCAGCCAAC